>PVLC010044714.1:0-12058 GCA_004027655.1 Graphiurus murinus | reverse complement strand
ACCCCCAGCCCTATTTTTTTTGCGGTACTGGGGATTGAACTCAGGGGCATTCTACCTCCGAGCTATACCCCCAGCCCTATTTTTTATTCTTTATTTTGAAACTGAGTCTCACTAAGTTGCGGAGTGCCTCACTAGGTAGCTGAGGCTGGCCGTGAACCCGGATCCTCTGGTCTCAGCCTCCCGAATGCTGGGATTACAAACGTGTGCCACCACGCCCAGCTGTATTTTTTATTCTTGAAACAGGGTGTCACTAAGTTGCGGAAGACCTCACTAAGTAGATGAGGCTGGCTGCAAACTCAGATCCTCCTGTCTCAGCCTCTCAAGTACTGGGATTACAAGCATGCACCACCACACTCAGTTTCTGTTGCCTATTTTTGTAAACAGTTTTATTTGAACACAGCCACACATATATATTTATGTATTGTCTAGGCTACGCTGCTTTTGTGCCACATTTGCAAAGCTGAGTACTTGTGGTGAAGGCCACATGACCTATAAAGCTCTTTATGAAAAAATTTTGCTACCTATGTCTTAAAAGAAATTGTTAAGCCGGGAGTGGTGGCGCACGCTTGTAATCCCAGCATTCGGGAGGCTGAGACCAGAGGATCCGGGTTTGCGGCCAGCCTCAGCTACCTAGTGAGGCACTCCGCAACTTAGTGAGACTCGGTTTCAAAATAAAGAATAAAAAATGGGGCTGGGGGTGTAGCTCAGAGGTAGAATGCCCCTGAGTTCAATCCCCAGTACCACAAAAAAATAAAAAAAGAAATTGTTATTTTTTTTGTGTGTGTGGTGTTGGGGATTGAACCCAGAGGCATTCTACCTCTGAGCTACACCCCCAGCTCTATTTTATTTTTTATTTGGAAATAGGGTCTCACCAAGTTGCGGAGGGCCTCATGAGATTGCTGAGGCTGGCCGTGAACCTGCGATCCTCCTGTCTCAGCCTCCCAAGTTCTGGAATTATAGGCGTGTGCCACCATACCTAGCTTATCCTTTATTTTGAAACAGGATGTCACTAAGTTGCAGAGGGCCTCATTAAGTAGCTGAGGCTGACCAAGAATCTGTGATCCTCCGTCTCAGTCTCCTAAGAACTGGGATTGCGAGTATGGGCCACCACGCCTGGCTCGGCTTGATGCTTTAGCAAGAGTGCTCAGGAGAAGACTGATGCTGACTGTTGTGGGCAAAAGACCAAACACACAGAGTCAAACATAGAAACAGAAAAGGTACCCTCTATCACACGTGAGGCAGAAGGCTAGAGCTAGCAACCAGAATAGAAAACCAGCCAATGCCAAACAGTTCGTGGAAAACATTTTATACATACATTTATATGTATCATGCCTGTATATTCCTCCAAACTTTGATCACAGAAATGGCTCAATTATAAGCATGACCCCAAACCTCAGATTTATAATTTGCTTCTTCCTAGAAGGGAGTTCTCTCTGCCCTTCCACTAGGAAAGAGGCAGCTACAATAGTTTCCCTCAGAACCACAATAGGACCTGAAAGAAGAAGTCACCCAAATGCCACATGGGGTCAGCAAGAAGAGTGCCTGTGCTGAGCACATCAGTCAAGTTCCCAGCAAGCAGGTGAAAAAGAAAATACCAAGCCAGGCGTGGTGGCACACACTTATAATCCCAGCATTTGGGAGGCTGAGACCAGAGGATCTGGGTTCGTGGCCAGCCTCAGCTACCTAGTGAGGCACTCCACAACTTAGTGAGACCTTGTTTCCAAATAAAGAATAAAAAATAGGGCTAGGGGTATAGCTCGGAGGTAGAATGCCCTTGGTTTCAATCCCCAGTACTGAAAAAAAAGAAAAGAAAAGAAAATACCAACCTTATGCTAGGTGTGTGGGTACGTTACTGAGAGTGTCTTCATTATCTGGTAGCCAAAGAACCTTTCACCCTAACAAGTGACTGCTCTTCATCTTCCATGGCTCCAGGATCCCCCAGCTATTGCCTGGTCTCCTGGTTGCCAGGACTCTACTGCACTCTCTTCTTTCCTCTCTGAGAGCCCTCCCCAACCGCCAAGTGGTATGGCAGCTTCTGCAGCAGAATATGATGTAGTGTCCACTTACTAAGGCGGCAGCAGCAGCAACACCACCAGTGACAGCATCTCTCAGATTCTAGGCATTAAAGGTTACATCCCCAAATAGGAAAACATCAAGAATACAGGCAACTGTTTTCAAGGACAAATTCCTCTCTGGAGCAGATCACAGCTGCAAGAAAAAAAGGAGGGCAGACTGGCCAGTTTCCTCTGGCTCTGAAATCAGCTCCAGCTCCCGCAAATGTTCCTCCAGAGAGATAAGTGAGAGAAGGAAAGCCAGGATGAGGGATGCTTTGGAGCCATGCCCATCCAAGAGCAGGAGAGACTCTCACAGAGATGCAGCCATGAATCTAGACTGGGAGTCCAGCTGACAACATCCATTTTTCTCTACTCCTATAGGTTCCTCTCCCAATCACTCTGCCCAATCATAGGCTTGAATGCCACACCACACCACCTGACCAGAGACTGGCACACAGATGCTGGCTACGGTAGCTGGGCAGGACCAACTCGGCCTGCAGTCTCCTTGAGCTAGTGTTGAATGGTAGAAGCAGTGGGTGGAAGAGACCTTGACTCTGAAATCCTTCTCTGTTCTCCAAATGAAAGGGCACATTCTTGGTGTTATTGAAAGGTCATGCTAGTGCCATTGGGGCTAGAAAGCCCTAGAAGACTTTAAAAAGACAGGGAGAGTCCATAGGACACTCTGGGGTAGATGGATCAGCTGACTGAGATGAGAGGACAGGAAGGGAAAGAGAGGCAGCCTTACTGGGCAGCTTATCCCCAGACCCTCCCAGCAGAGGGGCCGTGAGTATATCCATACTGTGGTACTGTGACATGCACATACTCTTTCAATCCTTATCACAAGGATCCCAGGGAAAGATATGGAAACATCCTTACTTTAGAAGTAAGGAAATGGACTTAGGGATTCAGTGACCTCCCTAAGGTCACACAGTTTTTGTCATAGGGCTAGGGTATGAACTAGTTTTGTTCAACTCCAATGCATTTCTTCTACATCCATGGCTCCTTAAGTTTCAGTACTGATCTCTGTAAACCTCTAATCTCTAGAAAAATTAGATTTTCAATACATCTTCCCAATAGAAACCTTACCTAAATTAAGACCCTCTTTCAAAATTTCACTACAAACAGGAAGTACTACTATGACAAGAGTTCCAGCCTCAGTTATAAGTCCCTTTGGCCTTGATTCTTTCTACCCTGTGTCATCTCGCCCAACTTACCCTCCACCCTACAGAGCTCTCAGTAATTCAATCCTAGAATTATCCTCCCTTAAACCTCTGCCACAGCATCCTTCAATCCCAAGCAGCCCTCCAGTGAGGACGTGACTGCTATTCATGCCTCCCACTGTTGCTCAATCCAACGTTCCTCACTACCTACATCAGACCCAAGACTGTCTTCATCTGCCATCAAATGCTGTTGGCACAAGGAAAGGGAAGAACAGCTGGATCCCTCCAAAGGGTCCAAGGGCCATTAGAACCTACCCAAAACCCTGTGATCAAGGTGCTCAGCAGTCTCCAGATACCAGTGGTCTCATAGGCACCAAGTCCCCTGCTGAAATTTTCTACAGGAAATCCTGAAGGCAGAAATCACCTGGCATACAGGAATAGAAGAATTGTCAGTACAAAATCCACCAGGTATAGACCTGGGAAGGGAATTCTACAAAGAAATGAAGTATGACTATGAAGTAGAAAATTAATCACATATAAAACTCTGACTCGCCGGGCGTGGTGGCGCACGCTTGTAATCCCAGCATTCGAGAGGCTGAGACGGGAGGATCTGGGTTCTCAGCCAGCCTCAGCTACCTAGTGAGGCACTCCGCAACTTAGTGAGACTCGGTTTCAAAATAAAAGAATAAAAAATAGGGCTGGGGGTTTAGCCCTGAGTTCAATCCCCAGTACTGCAAAATAAAATAAAATAAAATAAAACTCTGACTCAAGGCTTTGAAGTTATAATGCAGGTGAAGAAAAGACAGAACCTCACACTTCATATTGTTCCTGTAGTTCCTGTTCCTCCTATTCCTAGTTCTGGATTTTTTATTATGGGGGAGGGGGGAGGGATTTTCAGTCATATACTACCTTTAAAAACTGAAAGGAGAGTTGGGCATGGTAGCACATGCCTGTAATTATAGTATGGGAGGCTGAGACAGGAAGATCATAGGTTTGAGGACAGCCTCAGCAACTTAGCAAGACCCTGTTTAAAAAAAACAAAAACAAACCCAGGGCTGAGAGTATAGCTCAGAGGTAGAGTGCCCCTGGGTTCAATCCCCAGTACTACAAAAATAAAATAAAATAAAAGCTCAGAGGAGCATGGTGGCACACACCTATAATTCCAGTACTTAGGAGAAAGATTGCAGGTTCAAGGCCAGCAATGTAGTAATAGTAATATATAGAGAAGGGGATAGGGAAAGAGAATGGGGAGGGAGCCAAGGGAAAGCCCGACAAGTGCTATATGCATGTCTATCACTATTACTATGATTTATAATATGATATGAGACTATAATGCACCAATAAAACATATAAAAATAAAGAGTACTTTTGAAAGACAAAAAATAAAATAAAATAGGGTTTGGAATGTAGCTCAGAGGTAGAATATCCTCAGGCTCAATCCCCAGTACCGCAAAACAAAAACAAAAACAAAAAAAACCCCTTAGAGGAGCTAGGCAAGGTGGCACACACCTGTAATCCCAGTACTTGGGAGACTGAGACAGGAAGATTGCAGATTTGAGGCCAGCCTGTAATAACTTAGCAAGAACTTGTTTCAAGCCGGGCATGGTGGCGCATGCTTGTAATCCCAGCATTTAGGATGCTGAGACCAGAGGATCTGGGTTCAAGGCCAGCCTCAGCTACCTAGTGAGGCCCTCTGCAACTTAGTGAGACCCGGTTTCAAAATAAAGAATAAAAAATTGGGCTGGGGGTATAGCTCGGAGGTAGAAAGCCCCTGAGTTCAATCCCTAGTACCACAAAAAAAAAAAAAGAACTTGTTTCAATATAAATATATAAGCTGGGCATGGTGGCGCACCCTTGTAATCCCAGCATTCGGGAGGCTGAGACCAGAGGATCCGGGTTCACGGCCAGCCTCAGCTACCTAGTGAGGCACTCCGCAACTTAGTGAGACTCGGTTTCAAAATAAAGAATAAAAGATAGGGCCGGGCGTGGTGGCGCACGCTTGTAATCCCAGCATTCGGGAGGCTGAGACCGGAGGATCCGGGTTCGCGGCCAGCCTCAGCTACCTAGTGAGGCACTCCGCAACTTAGTGAGACCTGGTTTCAAAATAAAGAATAAAAAATAGGGCTGGGGATGTAGCTCGGAGGTAGAATGCCCCTGAGTTACATCCCCAGTACCGAAAAAAAAAAAAAGAATAAAAGATAGGACTGGGGGTATAGCTCGGAGGTAGAATGCCCCTGAATTCAATCCCCAGTACTGCAAACAAATAAATAAACAAATAAATAAATAAATATATAATAGCCGGGCATGGTGGCGCACGCTCATTTGGGAAGCTGAGACTGGAGGATCCGGGTTCTTGGGCAGCCTCAGCTGCTTAGTGAGGCCCTCCACAACTTAGTGAGAGACTGTTTCGAAATAAAGAATAAAAAAAATAGAGCCGGGCATGGTGGCGCACGCTTGTAATCCCAGCATTCGGGAGGCTGAGACCGGAGGATCCGGGTTCTCGGCCAGCCTCAGCTACCTAGTGAGGCACTCCACAGCTTAGTGAGACTCGGTTTCAAAATAAAGAATAAAAAATAGGGCTGGGGGTGTAGCTCGGAGGTAGAATGCCCCTGAGTTCAATCCCCCATACCACAAAAAAAAAAAAAAAATAGGGCTAGGGGTGTAGCTCAGAGGTAGAATACCCCTGAGTTCAATCCCCAGTACCGAAAAAAAAAACCCCACATATATCATATATATATATATATATATGTGTGTGTGTGTGTGTGTGTGTGTGTATATATATATATGTGTGTGTGTGTATATATATATATATGTGTGTGTGTGTGTGTGTGTGTGTGTGTGTGTATATATATATATATATATATATATATATATATATATATATATATAAAAGGGACTGGAGTATAATTCAGATGTAGAATGTCCCTAGGTTCAATCTTAGTACCATGTGTACACACACATACCTCAGAGGAATCCATAAAATTTGGAGGATAACTGATATATACAATGAACTCACAAACAGGCCACAATTTGAAGGGGAATTCAGGGAAGTAAGTTCAGAAGCAATATCAAAGACACCTGCAAAACTTCGTAGTTAAATCTTGTTGACAGGAGAGTGGTCATAGAAACATCCAATGAGACACCTCTTTCAGTGATGAAGGTTCAATGTCAAAGAGTTTCGAAATAAGCGAAGGCCAAGACCACTTCCCTGTCAAATACAAACAGCAGCTATATACATCTTCATATCACTTGTCCAAGTTGATTCAGACCAGGCATCATTCAGACTTTGGCTGCTACACCAATCAACTCCCTGGCTCCATGCTGTAATGGACTAAGAAGCAAATCCAGCAGATTCCACATTAGTATGAGCAGCTGTTTCTCACCTTTCCTTTGAAAGCAAAGAGCAAAAGCCCAACCGGGAAGCAGTGACATCTCCATCCAAGTCTAGCCATTCCAAAGAGCCACTGCTGCCGATGGCCTCTCCAACCTAGAACAAGGAGGAAAGTACAGTGAGGCTGTTGCCATTAGCCAGTGAGGATCCCCACAACAAAACAGGACAAAGTTCAAGCTTCTCCCCTAAAAATAAAAAACAGCAACGCCAACAGCAACCTAGAAATCAGAGTCACACTAACCTGCCTTCTCCGCCGCAGGACAGCAGCCTCCGCTGGGTGGTTGAATCGAAACTTCTGTGCTTTTCCCAGGGTTATGACAGCTCCTACAGAGATAAATGAGAATTCAGTCAGATCATGTCTCCAGTAAATACTCTGTGCAGGGTACTGTTCTGTGAGATAAAGTCATGCCTCAATAAGTGGATATTTTAGCTGAGTTAATAAGATATGTATTAGTTATATATCTCACAGCATATGTATTAAATTAATAAAATAAACAGGAAACACCATTGTACTCTAAGTGAAAGGTAGGTGAGTTCTGGGTGAAGTAGAGAAAGCTTCATGGAAGAAGTAGAATCTAAGCCAGGTGTGGTGACATACACTTGTAATCCCAGTACTTGGGAGGCTGAGATAGAACGATGGCAGGTTTGAGACCAGCCTCAGCAACTTAGCTAGATTCTCAACCTAGCAAGACCCACCCTGTTTCTAAACAACAACAAAAATTAAAAGGACTTGGAGTATAGCTCTGAGGTAGAATGCCCCTGAGCTCAGTCCCTAGTACTACCATTTATTTATTTATTTATTTTTTTGCAGTACTGGGGATTGAACTCAGGGGCATTCTACCTCCGAGCTATACCCCCAGCCCTATTTTTTTATTCTTTATTTTGAAACAGGGTCTCACTAAGTTGCGGAATGCCTCACTAGGTAGCTGAGGCTGGCCACGAACCTGGATCCTCCAGTCTCAGCCTCCCGAATGCTGGGATTACAAGCGTGCGCCACCACGCCCGGCTCCCTAGTACTACCATTTAAAAAAAAAAAAAAAAAAAAAGTGGAATCTAAGCTCAGTTTCAAAGGACAAACAAACAGAGCTTGATTAGATTAATAGTAGTAGTGACAGTAATAATAAAAATGAGTCTTTACTAAGTTCCAAGCACATTGCTAAGAGCCTTACAAGGATAGGGTTTCTTTAATCTTCTCCATGATCCAATATTATCTTCCCTTAACAGATGAGGAAATTGAGGCTCAGAGACTTTCCTATGAACACAGAGCTAACACAAACAGGTACAATTTTTTTTTTTTTTTTTTTTTGCGGTACTAGGGATTGAACTCAGGGGCATTCTACCTCCAAGCTATACCCCCAGCCCTATTTTTTATTCTTTATTTTAAAACCGGGTCTCACTAAGTTGTGGAATGCCTCACTAGATAGCTGAGGCTGGCCTTGAACCCGGATTATCCAGTCTCAGCCTCCCGAATGCTTTGAATGCTGGGATTACAAGCATGCGCCACCACACCCTGCTGCAGGTTCAAATTTCAGAGTTGTTCTCTACTCTCGGGTTCTAAAATGAAGAGAATCATGTTAGGAAATCTTCAAGTCTCTAAAAGCAGAGGCTGAGTGATTCATCTTTAAAGTCGGCTTCACTGAGCTCTCTGGGCCCTTGAGATTGGAGCTGGTCTGTCATTCATCCTGGTATAAACAGGGCTGAAGAGAGTCCTACCTTGGGTCAGACGGCAGGGGGCAGTGACCTCACGGCCATTAACTGTGCAGCGTGCCCCCTGGGCAGGCCGGAGAATGACTACTCCACAGGTGCAGGTGATTGTGCAGTGGTCTCTCTCAATCCACTGGCCCTGAAGGACTACAGAAGAGGTGGTGGTTACTCGACTGGGGAACAATCCAAGGAAATACCCCCTCCACTCTTCTTTTTGAGGTCCTAGGGATTGAACCCAGGGGCATTCTATCTTCGAATTATACCCCCAGCCCTATTTTTTTATTCTTTATTTTGAAACAGGTTCTCACTAAGTTGCAGAGGGCCTCACTAACTAGCTGAGGCTGGCTGCAAACCTGTGATTCTCCTGTCTCAGCCTTCCAAGTACTGGGATTACAAGTGTGTGCCACCACGCCCAGCTCTCCTCCACTCTTTCTTTGAGATGAAAATCCAACATCTGTAAATTCTCCCATCATAACAAGAGGGGAAGAGCCACCACTTCAAACCACCCAGAGCTGAAATCCTCCCACTGTATATGTTTCCTTCTTCTATGTCCCTAACCCAAAGCCTAGCAGCAGAAAAAGAAACAGACTTTTAACACTTTAAATATTCCTTTACTCTCAGAGCATCATTACAGTCCTCTGAAGAAACCTTTCAGGCACAGACAACTGCCACAGAGTGTCAAACCCATATGTCTGGTCACTTACCAATGTCTTGTTCCTGATCTGAGTCAATCCTTCCTATTTTTGTTATCCCCTCCTATGGGGGGAAAGAAAGTCATTTAAAAAGAATAAAAAAGGGATCTGGGTGTGGTGGTATACACCTGTAATCCCAGTACTTGGGAGGCTGAGACAAGAGGATTGCACGTTCTCAGCCAACCTCAAGAACTTAGTGAGACCCTGTTTCAAAATATAGAATAAAATACAGCTGGGGGCGTAACTCAGAGGTAGAATGTCCCTGGGTTCAATCCCCAGTACCGCAAAAACAAATACATACATGCACAGAGAAATTTTCTAGTCTAAGGAAGTAAGCACACAGTATAGCTTCCCCAAAAGCAGCTAAGTTAATGTAGTCCGAGTTTGATGGAGTAAGTCTTAAAGAGACAAGCTTTTTCCAAGTACTGTGTGCATGTATGTCACTGTCAACATGTTTACATTTTTTATTCTATTTTGTTTTTTTGTAGTACTGGGGATTGAACTCAGGGGCATTCTACCTCCGAGCTACACCCCTAGCCCTATTTTTTATTCTTTATTTTGAAACAGGGTCTCACTAAGTTGCGGAGAGCCTCACTAGGTAGCTGAGGCTGCCAGGAACCCCGATCCTCCAGTCTCAGTCTCCCAAATGCTGGGATTACAAGTGTGCGCCAAGCCGGGCGTGGTGGCGCACGCTTGTAATCCCAGCATTCGGGAGGCTGAGTCCGGAGGATCCGGGTTCGAGACCAGCCTCAGCTACCTAGTGAGGTAGTCTGCAACCTAGTGAGACCCGGTTTCAAAATAAAGAATAAAAAATAGGGCTGGGGGTGTAGCTCGGAGGTAGAATGCCCCTGAGTTCAATCCCTAGTACCGCAAAAAAAAAAAAAACAAGTGTGCGCCACCACACCCGGCATCAACATGTTTACATTATAAGACTATAATGCACCAATAAAAGCATATTAAAACACTTGGCTTCAAAGCTGGTCCTTGAGAGTTATGTGAAGCGTGATGCGGACGTGGGAGCTGCAGCCCCAGTCATTGCCAGGTAATAAGCTGGATAAATGTGAAAAATAGGACTTCTTAGGGAGTCACTTATTCAGTAACTTTATAATGATTTATCATCAGTGATGGATGGTTGGAAAATCAAGAATCTATCAGACCTATTGAATAACTATGGAAGACTATTCTAAAATAGAAAATTAGAAAAGGTACTTATGGAGTTGTATATAAGTGTAGACACAAAATTACAGGTCAAGTGGTAGCCATGAAGAAAATCAGACTAGAATGCAAAGAGGAAGGGGTTCCTAGTACTGTAATTTGGGAAATTTCTCTCTTAAAAGAACTTTGGCATCCAAATATAGTCAGTCTTCAAGATGTGCTTATGCAGGATTCCAGGTGATATCTCATCTTTTCAATCCTTTCCATGAATCTTAAGAAATACCTGGATTCTCTCACTCCTGGTCAATTCATGGATTTTTCACTTGTTAAGAGTTATTTGTACCAAATCCTTCAGGGAATTGTGTTTTGTCACTCTGGAAGAGTTCTTCACAGAGACATAAAACTTCAAAATCTATTGATTGATGACAAATGAAAAATTAAACTTGCTGATTTTGGCCTTGCTTTGGAATACCTATTAGGGTATATACACATGAGGTAGTAACACTTTGGTATAGATCTCTAGAAGTATTGCTGGGCTCAACTCGATACTCTGCTCTAGTTGACATTTGGATATAGGCACCATATTTGCAGAACTGGCAACTAAGAAACCACTTTTCCATGGGGATTCAGAAATTGATCAGCTCAGTTGGATGTGGTGGAACATGCTTGTAATCCCAGTACTTGGGAGGCTGAGACAGGAGGATCTGAGTTCACGGCCAGCCTCAGTTACTTAGTGAGGCCCTCCTCAACTTAGTGAGACTCTGTTTCAAAATAAAGAAAAAAAAATAGGACTGGGGGTGTAGCTCAGAGGTAGAATGCCCCTGGGTTCAATCCCTAGTACTGCAAACAAACAAACAAACAAACAAAAAAACACACATGATTGTTATCTTCTTAGTACACAGATGATATTTAACAGACATTAGATTCTAAAAGGTAAAGCACAAAAAGGAAAAAAGCACCTCTAGAATAAAATAACTGGAAGAGAGTATAAAAGAGTAGAGGGGCTAAGTGTGTGGCAGCACATTCCTGTAATCCCCAGTACTTGGGAGACAAGAGGATGGAACATTCAAGGCTAGCTTGGACAATTTAGCAAGACCTTGTTTCAAAAAATTTTTAAGCCAGGCATGGTGGCGCACGCTTGTAATCCCAGTACTTGGGAGGCTGAGACAGGAGGATGGCGGGTTTGCAGCCAGCCTCAACTCCTTAGTGAGGCCCTCTGCAACTTAGTAAGATCCCGTTTTAAGCCGGGCGTGGTGGCGCACGCTTGTAATCCCAGCATTCGGGAGGCTGAGACCAGAGGATCCGGGTTCGCGGCCAGCCTCAGCTACCTAGTGAGGCACTCTGCAACTTAGTGAGACTCGGTTTCAAAACAAAGAATAAAAAATAGGGCTGGGGGTGTAGCTCAGAGGTAGAATGCCCCTGAGTTCAATCCCCAGTACCGCAAAAAAAAAAAAAAAGATCCCGTTTCAAAATAAAGAATAAAAAATAGGACTGGGTGTGTAGCTCAGAGGTAGAATGCCCCTAGGTTCAACTTCCAGTATGGCAAAATAAATAAATAAATAAATAAATAAATAAATAAATAAATAAATAAATAAATAAATGAATGAATGAATGAATGAATAAAATGTGGGGGATGGTGGTACATGCCTACAATCCCAGTACTTGGGAAGCTGAGATAAGAAGATTGCAATTTTGAGCCGGGTGTGGTGGCGCACGCTTGTAATCCCAGCATTCGGGAGGCTGAGACCGGAGGATCCAGGTTCGCGGCCAGCCTCAGCTACCTAGTGAGGCACTCGCAACTTAGTGAGACCCTGTTTCAAAATAAAGAATAAAAATAGGGCTGGGGGTGTAGCTCGGAGGTAGAATGCCCCTGAGTTCAATTCCCAGTACCGCAAAAAAAAA
>PVLC010044713.1:0-12061 GCA_004027655.1 Graphiurus murinus | reverse complement strand
TACTGGATCACAAAAAGGATACTGCAGTTGGTCCATGGCCTGCTGGTTGATGGCTCCTATGCTATTGTACACAAAGGTGCTGCTCAGGAGTATCACCAGGGCAAAGATCCAGCAGTCATTCTTGTTGTCGCCCTGGAAATCAGAACATACTTTTGTCAGGAGTATATTTTATTTTTATGTCACTTTTCAGATCAGCAGTAGAAAATTATGCACACATTTAGAGGTTTTTTAGGCTAACTAGACAGACTTAAAAGACTTATAAAAGGAATTCAAATCCAAACAAAAATAATTATTTGTAGAACTTCAACTTTAAGAATATATTTCATTAGTATTTTGGGTTTGCATTGAATATCTGAAGGGTCTCTTATGACTATTGGTAGATAACTGCAAAACAAACCATTAAGGTTGTTGAGCATTCTCTGGCTTTAAATACAATTTTTTTTTTTTTTTTTTTTTTTTTTTTGCTGTACTTGGGATTGAAGTCAGGGGCATTCTACCTCTGAGCTACACTCCCAGCCCTATTTTTTATTCTTTATTTTGAAACAAGGTCTCACTAAGTTGCAGAATGCCTCACTAGGTGGCTGAGGCTGGCCACAAACCTGGATCCTCTGGTCTCAGCCTCCCAAATGCAGGGATTACAAGCGTGTGCCACCACACTCAGCTCCTTAAATACAACTTAAATGCAAATTTTTCTCTATTTTTATAGCAGGAGTATATATAATTCATAATACTTATAACTATTTTATTGAATAGTTATTATTTAAAATACACTATATATGCCTTATTAAATATGTAGTGCAATATTATGGATACAAATATATAACTAGTACATTATTTTACAGATCAGTAAACTATGGCTCAAAAAATTAAAATAATTCCTTTAGGGCACTGAGTTCGTGACCAGGTTTACTGTTAAACATAAAGTCATGGAGCTTCAAAATCAATTCCTTAACCAAAGTTTTCTGCAGAATAAGACCCATGACAATGAGTTTGTTCTACCTTTATGTATATGTTGTAAGTTGCTTAGCTTACAACCTGTTGCTAAGAGTGTCTTCTGACCACTTACTCTTCTAGGATTGTCTTATGAAAGTTTTCCTCACTGGTGGTTGCTCAACTTAGTCTCACAACATGTAAGCAGAAATGAAAAGGTATTTCATTTAAACTGCAAGATCTTCAAGAAAAAACTAAGTGGTCTAGAGAATATTCATAGATGAGGGGCTTCATCCAAAATAGGTCTCTCCTTTCTCACCTTCTCTACATCTCCCAGGCCCCCGGTGTCAAGCAGAACTAGGGTGTGGTCTGGCCTCCTGGGATGGGGCACGCACCACATCCAGATTCCTTTGGTGTGAGACTGTACAGTGGAGCCCAGAGAGAAACCTGTGAATCATAGAGGAGATAAGATGGGTGATGCTTCTGCAGGTAGTTCTGGAAACTGAGATAAAATTCAGCATAGTCAAGGTTAAGAGAGATATCTGTAATAGTAACCAGCATTTTTCTTAGAAACAGAAATAAAGAATTTAGAATACATAATAGAGGAAAAATTGAACACAATTTCAAGGTGAAAAATAATCAATAAAGTATAAATGGAAACTATCTGACCACAATAAAGGCCATGTATGAAAAACCCACAGGCAACATCATGCTCAATGTAAAAGACTGAAATCTTTGCTTCTAAGATCAGAAACAAGAAAAGGATGTCCATTTTTGCCACCTCTGTTAAAGAGAGTACTAGAAGACCTAGACTGGGCAAATTTATATATATATATATATATGGAAGCAATCCAAACAGGAAAGGAACAAGTAAAATTATCTCTGTTTATCTCTGTTAAAATGAAATGATCTTATATGTAGAAAGCTTCAATATCCCCAAAACATTGTTATATCTAAAATGAACCCAGCAACATTGTAGTATACAAAATCAGTATGTAGAATTCATTTCTTTTATTTGTATGATTGATTGCATATATGTACAATAACAATGACTAATCTGAATAGGAATTAAGAAAAGAATTCTATTTACCATAGTATCAGGAGAATAAGCTGTGTAGAAATAAATTTAGCCAAGAAGGTGAAAGATGTTTAGCAAAAACTATAAGTTGTTGTTGAATGAAATTAAGGAAAACACAAATGATTAGAAAACATCCTGTGTGAGCCAGGCGTGGTGGCGTACGCTTGTAATCCCAGCATTTGGGAGGCTGAGATCGGAGGATTCGGGTTCGCGGCCAGCCTCGGCTACCTAGTGAGGCACTCCACAACTTAGTGATACCTGGTTTCAAAATAAAGAATAAAAAATAGGGCTGGGGTATAGCTTGAAGGTAGAATGCCCCTGAGTTCAATCCCCAGTACAGAAAAAAAAAAAAAAAAAAGAAAACATCCTGTGTTTATAGATTGGTGGACAACAACTTAACATTCTTATAATGTCACTAGTGCTTGGAATGGTTTACAGATTCAAAGTATCCTTATAAAATTTTCAATGAATATTTTATTGAAGTAAAAAAATCAACTCTAGATTTCATATAAAATCTCAAGCGATTCCCCAAATAACTGAAATAACCTTAAAATGTGAAGACAATATTCTATCACATTTCCTGACTTCTCAAATTTATAAAATTGCAGTAATGATTGCAGTGTGGTACTGGCATAAGTGACTGACATCTAAATCAATGGTATTTAATAGAGGGCTCAGAAAGAAATTCTCACATATATGATGCCAAAATCATTCAATAAAGTAAGGACAGTCTCCTCAATAAATGACATTGGATATCCACATGCAAAAAATGTCAATTGTTAGCTTATACCATACAAAAATTAACTCAAAACAGATTAATGACTTAAGTATTAGAGTTAAAACTATAAAATGGGTAGAGAAAAACATAGGAGAAAAGCTTCATGACATTGGATTTTTCAGTGATTTACTGGATATGACAACAGAACATAGATTAAAAAAGGATGATAAAGAAGGAGAAAAACATAAAAAATAATAGGTTAGACTTCTTCAAAATAAAAAACTTAAAAAGTTTTTGTTTTAGTTAATTTTAATTTTTTATAATAGTGGAATTCATTGTGATATATTCCTACATGAACAGAACATAATTTGGTCAGTTTAATTTCCCATCACCTCCCATTTCCTTTCCCTTTTCTCTCCCCATGACCTCCTTTCTATTTTCCAGATATCTCCTTTCCCCTCATTTTTCCATCTAGCCTCCATGTATGAGAGAAAACATTAAATGCTTAAGTTTCTGAATCTGGCTTGTTTCACTTAATATGATGATCTCTAGTTCCATATATTTTCCTGCAAATTATGTAATTTTGCTCTTCTTTATGGCTAAATAAAACTCCATTATGTATATATACACCAGATTTTCTTTATCTATTTACTCATTGACAGACAGCGAGGTGGATTCCATAGCTTGGCTACTGTGGATTATGCTGCCATAAAGATGAGTTGCATGTATCACTATAGTATGCTGACTTTCATTCTTTTGGATAAATATTGAGAAGTGGTATATCTGGGTCATATACTGTTTTCATTCCTACTATTTAGGAAGTCCAAACTAATTTCCATGGTGGTCATACTAATGTACAGTTCCATCAAGAGTGCATGAGTGTTCTTTCACCCTCACATAATCTTGTCAGCATTTATTATTTGTGTTCTTGATGATTGCCATTCTAGCTGGAGTGAGGTGAAATCTCATTGTTTTGATTTGCATTATTCTGACTGCTACAGATATTGCATATTTTTCATATATTTGTTAGATATTTTTGTTTCTTCTTTTAAAAATATCTGTTTAGATCTCTTGCCCACTTATTTTTTGTTTATTTATTTTTTTATATAGAGAGGCTTTGCTTCTGCACTTGCCCATTTATTGATTTGGTTATATGGTGTGAAGGAAGAGTAGCTGGAAAAAGATTTCCCCCCATTCTGTAGGTTGTCTCTTCACACTTTTAGTTGTTTCCTTTGATATGAAGAAGCTGTTAATTCATTAGTTTTAGTTTTTAATTTTCTGAGCTTTAGGAGTTATATTGAGGAAGTCATTGCCTGTGTTGGTATGTTGGAATTATTGCCCCTATGTTTTTTTTCTAGCAAATGCAATGTTTACGATTTAATTCCCAGGTCTTTGATCCATTCTGGATTGCCTTTTGTTCAGGGTGAGAGATAAAGAACTAGTTGCATTGAATATCCAATTTTCATATGAATATCCAAATTTACCAGCACCATTTGTTAAAAAGTCTTTTTATCTAGTATATGTTTTTGGTAACTTTGTCAAGAATTAGATGTCTATATATGTGGGGGATTGTCTCTGTGTTTTCTATTCTATTTCATTAATCTATGTACCTGTTCTTATGTCAGTACCCTTCTGATTTTGTTGCTATAACTATGTAATATAATTTTTTTTTTTTTTTTTTGCGGTTCTGGGGATTGAACTCAGGGGCATTCTACCTCCAAGATATACCCTCAGCCCTATTTTTTATTCTTTATTTTGAAACCGAGTCTCACTAAGTTGCGGAGTGTCTCACTAGGTAGCTGAGGCTGGCCGAGAACCCGGATCCTCTGGTCTCAGCCTCCCGAATGCTGGGATTACAAGCGTGTGCCACCACGCCCAGCTATGTAATATAATTTTAAATTGGGTATTTTGATGCTTTCAGCATTGCTTGTTTTTTTGCCCAGAATTGTGTTGGCTTTTCTGGATTCTTAATTATTCCGCATGAATTTTAGGCCTTTTTTTCTAGTTAGGTGAAGAGTGCCAGTGATATTTTGACATGCATTGTTTTTATTTGTAGATTGCTTTTGGTAACATGGCATGGGTGGACACAGGGGGGCAGCAGAGCTTTGCTGGTGGCACTCACCTTTTTTCTTCCCAGCTAGCTTGTTCATCAGGTAGGATTTGCCTGTGCGATAGAGGCCCACGATAGCCACGACCACTACTGGCTGTGTGAGGGAGGACAGGATCTTCAAAGCTTCCTGGTTGACCGTCAGTTTCCCTTCATTGTTCTCAATGAGGCACATCGGGTCTGACATGTGGGTCTCTAAAGCCATGTTCAGGGTTTTGCCTGATCTGTAAGGAAAGAGGTAGAATGAACTAGAATTTCTAGTCTTTTGTACCAAGATGGTGGAGTCATAAGATTCATCAGAATTACTGAAGTTTTATGTGTGTCATCCAGGTGAATCAAGTTAAATCTCTATCATTTTACAAAGTAATGGAAGTATCATCAAAGTTGTTGATTTAAAAAAATCTTAGAATGGTAATGATACCAACTTTCAATTACTCTTACAATTCAAATCTTCCATTTAATTCATCAAAGAAAAATTTCTTTTTTGAGTCTCATTTAAAAATTTACATTAAAGCTGGGCATGATGGCACATGTTGGTAATCCCAGTACTTGGGAGGCTAGACAGTAGGATAGCAGGTTCACAACTAGCCTCAGCTACTTAGTGAGACCTTGTTTCAAAATAAGGAATAAAAAATAGGGCTCTGAGTTCAGTCTCCAGTACTGCAAAAAAAAAATTTAAAAAATAAAAATTTATATTAGCTATCAAATAAAAAATAGAACCTAGAAAAATATTTTTAAAGAGTTCTATTTAAGTATAAGTGAAAAAGCCTTAGCAACTTAGCAAGGTCCCCAGCTATTTAGTGAGACCCTGTTTCAAAATAGAAAATAAATAGTGCTAAAGTCGTAGCTCAGCAGTAGAATACCACTGGGTTCAATACCCAGTACCACTAAATAAACAGATGAACAAAAAAATAAATGTTCCTAAAGAAGACAATATGAAGTCTTCTAAAGTTGATATCTCTCTAGTAACTGATTGTAAAGATATTAAAGTGGATGAAATACCAGACAATGATTTCAGAGGATGATTGTTTAAAACATCAATGAATTCCAAGAGCATACAAATGAATAGCTGAATGAATTAAGAAGCATAATTCAAGATGTGAATAAGAAATTCAATAAAGAGATAAGGATTTAAAAGAAAAACCAAACAGAAATCTTGGAAATGAGAACTGCAATATGTTAGATGAAAAACTTAATTGAAAGCTTTTCCAATAGGTTAGATCAAGTGGAGGAAAGAACACCAGGGCTTGAAGATGGTGTTTGAATTATTATCACATTTAGACATTAATAAAGAAAAATATGAATGATCAGAATATATAAGATCTCTGGGATATCATTAAAAGACCAAACTTCTTACAATCAAAATAAAGAGGGAGGAGAGCTACAAAATGACAGTATAGAAAGGCTATTAATCTCCCAGGTGGTGGTGCATACTTGTAATCCAAGTACTTGGGAGGCTGATGGTAGGATTGCAGGTTTGAGGACAGCCTCAGCAAATTGTGAGACTCTCATTTGCCTAGCAAGACCCTGTTTCCAAATTAAAAAAATAGGGCTAAGGGTGTAGCTCAGAGGAGGAATGCCTCAGTGCCACAAAGGGAAAAAAAAGAAAAAAAAAAAAAGAAAGGCTGTTTATCAGGTTAATAGCATAAAATTTCTCAAAGCACTGGAAAGACATGGACATTCAGGCATAGGAGGCATTTAGAAACCCAAATAGATATCACCAGAAATGAACCTCTCTATGATATATTACAGTTAAACTGTGAAGGATACAGAACAAAGAAAGTATATTAAAAGCTGAAAGAGAGAGGTGCCAAGTCACAGATACAGGGAAACCCATCAGAGTAGCAGTAGATTTCTTAATAGCATCTCTAAAGGCCATAAGGACATGGAATCATATTTCAAATCATGCAAAAAATAACTGCCAACCTGGATTACTATAGCCAGCAAAGTTATCATTCAGAATAGAAGCAGAAATAAGCACCTTCCAAGGTAAGTCTGAACTAAGAAAATCCATTACATCTAAACTACAAAGAGAAACACAGCTAGAGAATATGAGAAAGCATAAACCTCACTAGAAGAGTAGATAAGCAAATGAGGATTAAGAAAAAAATCAAACATTATCTATGCAGTATAGGAAAAGGGAACAGAATATATTTTTAAAAACCCGAAGAAAAAGAAAACAATGACAGGACAATTACATACCTTTCAATATTATCCCTGAACGTATGTCGCTTAATACTGGTGTCTCCTAATATGCTAGGTATAAGAAACTCATGTCACCAGCAAAGACATACATAGATAGAAAATGATATTAAAAGCAAATGAATTTTAGAAGCAATTACAACTAGATATACATAGGTCTGACAAAGCAGACTTTAAGTCAAAATCAATTCGAAGATACAAAGAAGGTCACTATTGATAAAAGAACCAATTCAAGAAGAAACAATGACTTTAACTATATAAATATTGGAGCATCCAATTTCATAAAACAAACATGAAGGGACTGAAAAGGAGAGACAGGCCCCCATATAATACAAGTGGGTGACTATAGAAAGATCTTTAAGATATAATTAACAAAGAAACCTCACTAACATTCAACCCTTTCAGTTTCTTAGCTATAGTAGTCCCAGTACTGAGTAAGCTCTATCAATTACCTAGCTAATCTTTAAAAATAATTTTATTAGTGCAATAATAAAATAAATAATAAATAATAATTTTATTAGTGTAATTATATATCATAATGAGGTTCAGTGTGATACAGATATATATGCAAACACTCTTGGTGTATTTGCTTCCATCAACCATTTTGCTCCCATCTCTTTCTACCCTATATGTGCTAGGGCAATTGATAGTAATAACTTCATATATTGCCATGCTATTATTTGAATACTTTTCTTCCTCAGTTCTCCCTTTTCCCTCTCCAACTCCCTCCCCTATTTCCCTTACCTCATTCTACATGTTTCTCTCAACATTAGTTAGAGTTCCTTATGTTTCTATTTTCTCTCTAGCTTCCAAACATGAGAGAAAGTACACAACAGTTGAGTTTCTGAGACTGGCTGGTCTCAGCCTAATATTCTCTAGTTCCATCCATTTTCCTGCAAATGACTAATCAACAGAGACATCATCAACAGAGAGAAAGACAGCGCTAATACATCTCACACTCTCAGTTCAGCCCCATGTCTGCTGGTGCCTGACTCAATACAAGCCCAATAGAGGCACCTGAGGACTTGCTGCCCTGATAATGACCAGAGTTCATCAGACCTCCTGTCCCACCTCAGGCTCAGCTGCAGCCTCTCATGCTTCTGGTAGTTTTTAAGAAAATCAGCTTACCACTACAGATTCCTTCCCACCCTGCTCCAGCATGTTTCAGGGCAGAGAGGCAGCTGCTGCAGAGAGAAGTGAGCCTTCTTACCTGCTCTTCACCCTCAGGTTAGGTGGATTGTCTTCTTTCTCTTCTCTATCCTTCAGTGGATCTTGAGCTTTTATTTTCTACCTGGAGCCTATGATGTAAGGCTTTCTGGATTTCCTAGAATAATTCAAAGATAACAAGCGCAGCAATCTTTTTTATAGGAATATGAAACGTAAGGAATTAATTCCAGTATATTAAACCAAGGACAATGAAGGGAATTTCTAGTGCTCGGCTTGAGGGAGAGTTTGACAAGATTTTTCAACTAGAATCTCCAAATATTTTGCTGGAAGATACCTTAGAAACCATTTGCTATTTAAAAAAAAACTTTCATTAGATATAAAATGTAATGGATTTTTTTTTCTCAGGATTGAGAGGGGGGGTTATTTTGAGCTTCCTAAAATGAGGAGGCACCATAATATATTTTATGTCTCATAATATATTTTATGTATACACCCACTCACAGCAAAGCTGGCTATTCTCTTAGAGATGCACTAATCGAGGGAAAGGGTGTGTCTTGCACACTTATGAACATTCAGCACCTGGTACTTATACTTGGCACAATCAGGAGAGGTTCCCTGTACTGTACAGGTGTACAGATCCAGTGCTTTACATGGAGTGCATGTCTTCAATCTCACAACCAATGTTTCCCCATTATTGTGTAGAAACAATGGCAGGACAGACTTTATCAGTTGCCTCAAGTCACAGCAATAAAAATAATCTGAATCTAAGCAGTCTTTTTCCTAGACCTTCTTCCTGAACTTTACTATGCTGGCTCTCTGCTCAGTGAATAAGTATACAAGTAATGGCTTTTATTTATAGATCATTTCCTAAGAGCTTTATGTGGTATGTGTTAAATTCAGTCCTGACTACAATCATGCAAAATAAATGGGATTGTCCCTGTTTTGCAATGGAAGCTAGAATTCTGGGGGAGGGTGCTATGGTTTGGATGTGGTCTGAGTGTGAACTTCTAGTGGTTTGTGTACCATGAGCTTGGTCCTCAGTATGGCAATATTGAAAGGTGGTGGAACCTTTAAGGGGTGGGGCCTAGTGGTAGGTGATAAGGATTTTAAGAGAGATTAATACTTTCCTTGGGGCAAGTCCCATAAGAATTTTTTTTTTTTTGCAGTACTGGGGATTGAACTCAGGGGCATTCTACCTCCGAGCTACACCCCCAGTCCTGTTTTTTTTTATTCTTTATTTTGAAACCAAGTCTCACTAAGTTGCAGAGTGCCTCACTAGGTAGCTGAGGTTGGCCTCGAACCCGGATCCTCCGGTCTCAGCCTCCCAAATGCTGGGATTACAAGCGTGCGCCACCACGCCCGGCTAGAATGTATTTTTTTTTAAAGTGAGTCTGATACCTCTTTCCTCTTGTTTCACCAAGTGGCATCCTACCTCCTTCACTTTAGGCCTTCTTGACATGCTGTGACACTTTGGCAAACCAAATACTCTCACCAGAGGCCCAGCAGATGGAGATACCTGACCTTAGACTTTCAGTTTACAAAAGTGTAGGATAATTAAATCTCTCTTTTGCATAAAACACACAGAACCCAGCATTTTTTCATTTTTGATAGCTACATAAAACTTACAGGGGGTAAGTATATTTCTGTCCACATTTCCTAAGCAAGTCACAATGGTGAAATGCAAATGTGAAGCTCTTCCATCCCCTCCTCACTACTTCTGGAAGGAATGAGAAGAGAAGGGAGATCAGGGGAGATGTTTCCTTTAATTCTGAGTACATGTGTCAGAAGTTCAAATGATATTCCTTTATGGCTCAATGATTTTCCCAATGTACTGAAACTTTCTGCTACTGTATGTCTCTCTCTTGATTTCCCCTAAGTTTGAGGTCCAAATGGTCCTCCAAGAAATGAAAGGACTCAGGCCTTCTTCCACTTTTATTCATATGTATGGGATTTCTGGTGTCAACTCAGGACAACTTGAAACTACTTTCATCTTGGACACATGTAAATTGAAAGTGAAAGAAATGTAAGCTCTTGGTTTCTTGGTTTTCTACCTAGTGTAAGAAATGTAAGCTCTTGGTGCTGAGAAAGCAGGCCCTTTTTTGGTACAGTGAGTTGGCAGCAGGTTTGTATATTTTGTTCGTACGACAATCTGATAGAAACCTTTTCTTTTAAATGTTGAGTGTGAAGAAGGTACATTTCTTCCCTTTCTTGTTGACTTAGTTTTCAGTTAGTGGAATCCTAACATCCTTCTTATAAATAGTCACACATTAAATTATTTCAGAATTAAGTATACATGTTTTGTGGCTTTAAAGAGTGTTTCAAATTTTAGTGTCCCAAGAACAGGTATTCTGTGATTTTCAGGTGTGGAAGTATTTTATAAGAAGCTGTTTTTCACATAGAGAACTCCTTGCAGGGTGCTGCCAAGTGAGCGGCAGCAGAGAGTCCTTTATTCAGCTGAGATCATTGGGCCCATATAGAATGGGGAAAGATCTGCACTGTAAGAAGCAATGGACAATATGTCTGTGTGTGTGCAAACAGCCAAGGTACTGTGTGCACAGCACTGTTTGGTGTGTGATTATTTATTAGACAGTCATAGCCTTGATAGGGTGAATTTTAGTGAGTAATATTGACTTGTACTCTCCTCCCAAAGGCAAAGGTCTGCAGAAGAGAAGAAGAGTACTGGATACAGAAATGCAGCCTGGGATTGCAAATTGGAACATTTGAAAGTTTTGACAATGAGGAATTTATTCTGATGTCAGTCATGTGAAGTAGATTTAATTTTTTGATACAATGGACTGACAGTTGTTCTTATTTATAGCTAAGTTTATTTCTTGGCCATTTGTCCTATTTTCTTTTTATTATAGTAAACTCAGTTCCACACTGTAAATGTATATATATATATATATGTAATTTTAATGAGTTCTTTTCCAATACTTTGGTTTTTATGACAAATCCATTTCTCTGAGTAAAAATTACATTACACTTCCTTTTCTTTTTTTTTTGGTGGGGGGAGAGGAGTTGCAGGGGATTGACCACAGGGGCATTCTAGCTTCAAGTGACATTCCAAACTCTATTTGATGTTTTGTTTTAAAACATGGTCTTGCTAGGTTGCTGAGTGCCTCCCTACATTACTGAGGCTATCCTCAAACCTGCAATTCTCCTGTCTCAGCTTCCCATGTATTGGGTTTACAGGTATGAGCCACCACGCCCAATTTAGGATCACTTTTTGAAGTTTCACCATACTAGAGGCCCAGTTAGGGGCCAGGTGTTGATGCAGGTGGTGAGATCCCCAGAATCAAGAAAGCACATGGAGCTGCCATCTGGAGGAGAACAAACAGCAAACAGCAACTTTATTCTGCAGACTCATTCCTTATAAGGGATTCTGCACAAAATGGCACACACTAGCGTCAGGGTGATGCGTATATGTGTGGTATAATTTGCTCAGTCATTACACAGGTGTGTTACATTTTGCTTAGTCATGCACATGTGTGTTATGTTTTGTTTAATCATTGCACATAATTGTGTGTAATGCATATGTACAAGATGTGTTTGTACTCACTATTATACAGGAGTTGCATGCACCTATGTCTGTGGGAAAGCTGCACATACTTGTGGCTGTGAACACACTTGCCCTGTACCACAAAGTTGTGCTGTCATTGCCAGCCTGTATGACCCCTGGGCCACAGCACTTCACCCCCTACAGGGTAGTGGTATGCAACTTGATCCAGAGAGCATTACATTAGGCCCAAAGACTGAAAAACCTGTCAGGATGTATTTACAGCTTCTGCAACCTGTTGGGCTAAAGCTTCCATATGTAGCTCTACATCTATAGAACCATTCCCTGGAGCAAAAAAAGCTA
>PVLC010044712.1:0-11987 GCA_004027655.1 Graphiurus murinus | reverse complement strand
TTATTTATTTATTTATTTATTTATTTATTTATTTATTTTTATTTCTTGCCTCCAGAGCTGTGAAAGAATGGATTCATACAACATAACTTGTTTTTTCATAGCTCTGGAGGAAAGAAGTTTTTAAAAAGATGTTATCAATAGGACTCCTTAAGAGACGTCTAAGGAATCTACAGGAAACTAATATAACCCATCCTATTTTTGCCATACAGACATCCTTTTCCTTGGTATCCTGGGATAAAAGGCCTGAAGCCTTGAACATCTAGTGGAATGGCTGTGTGATTCATAAGTTGCTAAACACATAACCATGGGTGAAAATGAGTGGAACCAACTCAGGATCTTTCTATAAGCTAGAATAGCAAAATACCTCTTAAGAAATATATAAATACAAATATGTATACATGTGTATGTATATGTATGTTACATATAAATATTCATTTACTTAGCATGAACAAAAAAGCCCTTTTGTATTTTACTGTTAACGTTAACCAAATTAACTTTCATCTGGATAATTTTAATTTCTCTATAACTATATCATTCTTATGTACTTGAGAAGGAAGTTAGGATAGTGAGATAAAAAAATGAGAGAACATTTTTCTTCTCCATTTATGAATGTATTTATATTGAATAAACACTGCAGTAGAGTAAAGAAAAAAAAATCTACATTTGGTGCCAAGGTGGTAACAATTTAGGAGGAATTATATACTCTAGGATGCTTGAAAGAAATAATTCAACTGAAATGAGTAATCCCAGAAGGAGACTGACAATATACTATATTGTCCTGTGATAAATAATACTCCATGTTTTCACATACATACACTCCATATTTCTCATTTATTCTCAAACAACATTTCAAAACACTCAATTGAATACCACTCTTTCCACATAGGTGTCCTATTCACAATCTTTGTTAAGAGCCCACCTGTTTTACTGTTGATAAGAGAAACACAGCAAGCCTTTCATTGTGAAGCCAGGCTCAGTTGTACTAGCCATCTACCAAGGAAATTACTCGGTGCCATGATTGTCTCTCAATGTATGCAGAATTGCAAGCCTAGAACTTAAAAAATAAATAAATAAATCTCCAATTCATGGAGGTGAATAATTTAAAAAAAGGAGTCACAGCATATGAATTCCTGATAAGAAAAGATATAAAGTAGCAAAGTCCTTGTATTTAATTCCAATGCTAAAGCAAATACCACCTGTGCAGTCAGAAATGCCCACATTTTTACATACTGAGAAGTCAATCAGGCACTAAGGAGAAAATAGCACAGAAAAAAATATAATTTATTAATATAAAACATTTATTTTTGTTTTTTACATCCTGTTTATTTCTCTTCATATAAATTATAACAACTACCACACATATTATTGAGAAATATTTTTTGGAAGAAGACCTAGGAGATCATATAACTGTGATTTATAGAAAATGTCAAAAATAGATAGTAGGAAGATATATATTTTAAAAAGTGGAGGGAAATTTTTTGTCAGGTACTTATTATATTGGAACAAAGAAGAATATAGAAATAAGCCAGAGTGAGAGGGCAATTATGTGATTATGAAAGAGAATAAAAAACATTGTATAGTCATAGAGTGAAACGGAAGCTGGTGATATAGCCATAGTTTGTTTGATTATAAATATAAAGAACCTCACAAATCACCTCTAGGCAAAATGAGAATTGCTTCTAAAAAGGACACTAGGTAAAGTGTTGTCACATAAAATAGCAGACATTCAGTACTTTTAACTTGCAAACAAATATGTAATTTTCTAGTATATCCATGTCCCAAATATTCCTCTATTATGCTATACTTACATTAACAGTTTATTCATTATTTGAATTTCACGTACAATTTTGTGTCTTATGCTTTTATTTGCTAAATCTATCCCTAAACTGAATGATTGCTCTTGCTTTTCCTTTCTATTTTGTTGCTATTGTTTCAGTAGATCAATTTTGCCTTTCATTTGTTTGTTTATATTTTTTTCCTGTAAATGATTATTAAAAACAGCTGGTTCCAATTTTGGTCATGATCTATCTCTAGCTAATAATCACCAACTTTCTAGATCACAAAGCCCAGTATCTTCTTAATTGAGGCTGTAAGAACAGCATCAGAGTTAATCAAGAAGATAAGCTGAGTAATCATGTCTTCAAACAGAAGGAACTTTTGTTGCAAGTTTATAATATTAATTAAAATACAAGTACCTCAAATAATCCTCACTCTAAAACTCAAACACACTTAACTCTTCAAAGTATTCCCAAGTATAGTTATTGCCATGATTAAAACTAGTGTTAATTTTTATGTATATTATCACATTTCCCAAAATTTTAATAAGATGCTTTAATAATTTATATAAAGAATTTATGACATTTAAAAATAGATAAGAGGAAAGAACACATGTTTTTAGAAATTTTGAATGCTGGGAGGGAGGTTGGGTAGTAATACCATAGATTTCCCTAAATGTGAATTGCAAGCTGTTTAGTCTGGAGAACATGAGAAATTTACTCCTAAATATAATATTTTGAAAGGAAAAGATTGGTAAGGACAATATCAAAATAAGGAAAACAAATTTATAAGAGAAAATGGAATTATTTAAGTAAAATTACAGTATTCTAAATAGTCTTTAGTTTAATTTCCATATCCTATATAAATATTAACAGGCCTTGTAATTGGTAACCTTGTACTCAGCACTAAATAAAAAATTAAAGACCTAGCAAAATATTTAATGTTATTTAAAGTAATGAGTCTTACAAAGTCCCATCCTCTGTACACCAATCTTACTAAGTACATTTGTTTTCATCTTTGGGAACATTTACAGTTTTAATCTTCTGACAACACATTCCAGCATTGGTAAGAAACATATTTTATTCTAAAAGTTCATTTGTAACTTCCAATGTTTGACCCTGTTTCTGTCCCTTCGTGTAGCTATGGGCCAGTATAAATCCTGTTTTACATCCCTGTAGGATTTGGAATTTCTTTGTTAGCCTAATCTCCAACTAAAATCTTCCATTTTTTCTTGTCCACATATTTTGACTTCTTAATTTTGACTCCTTAATTTCTGTCAAAATGATAATTTATCTAGCTATTTAGATTAAAACTTGTAGCCCACAATGAATGAGTCACTACATTCGCCAATACTTCTTTTACATGCCTCTTGAATCCATATGTTGATCTCTGTTTCTGCTACCACCTCTTAAAACATCATTGTTCTAGCCATTGGTTAATTAATTATTTAAAAATTATCTCTCTGATTCTTGGTTTGTTCTTAATTTGGGGAATTATTTTTAGATTGTTATCTAATTAATCTTTTGAAAACATTCATTAGTAAGCAGCTATGCCACTGAAATGCCCGTGTCATATATAATAAAGGGAAATCTGCTTTTGTAGTTTTTAGTACTTTGTGATTAAAAAAAAAAGTTCACAGAGTATTTTAAAAATCTAAGACATGGTTCATCATCATTATGTCTGTCATAAGCACTTTTTTATATTATCCTTATTTCTTATAATTTACCATTCCTTCAAGGTTCAATTCAATTGTTGGTTCTTCTATAACAACCTTTCCTTAAGTTTTCTTTTTTTTTATTTTCTTTTTTAATTTTTGTACTGGAGATTGAACCCACAGGCATTCTACCACTGTTCTACATTCTCAGTCCTTTTTTTTTTTTTAATTTTGGAACCGATACTCAGGTTGCTGAGAATCTCCCCAAGTTTTAAGGCTGGCCACTAAATTGTGATCCTCTTGTCTCAGTCTTCCAAATACTGGGATTACAGGCATGTGCCATGACACCCAGGTTTTTCTTAAGTTTTAATTTAAACAATGGTGATCACATCACTATCTGTGATATAGTAAGAAACCCCCTTACAATAAGATTTTAGGCCTTTCTCAGTATAAAGTTTAGATTTTGATATATTCAAGAAGGCATAGTAAAGAAGAAATCTAGTTAAATTTTTTTTAGAATATGAACTGAAACTAACCATTGTTCAGAGGTGAACCAGCCACTCTAGCTTGTAGAGACAAGACACAATAAGATCATAATGTAAATTATGCTCAGTCTTCTCTCATATGTCTTGCTTCTAATGAAATGCCAACCTTTTTTTCCTAAATTTTTTAAAATGTATAATTGCATAATGTAGAAACTTTGTTCAGAAATCCTTTCAAAAATAGAAACTGAGAGTTGGGCATGGTGGCCTACACTTGTAATCCCAGTACTTAGGAGACTGAGATGAAAGGATCCAGGTTCGAGGTCAGCCTCAGTTACTTAGTGAGGCCCTCTGCAACTTAGTGAGACCCTGTTTCAAAATAAAGGAGGAGGAAACCAAGATGGCGTCTGAGTGAAATAGCTCTCCTCAGGTGCTGTGAGCTTGAATCAAATTTGTCATAAAAGCAGCTTCTTCATGGAAGAAAAAAAGCAACAAAAAGTGAACAAAACAATGAAATTTGAACTACAACTAAAGAGACTCCAGGAAGCCAGCCAGGGAGAACAAAGGAGCCCGACCTCGCAGCATTGCCATGGAGCCTACGCGGCTGGCCCAACATTGGGGTCTACTAACAGCGCTGTGGACCCAGAGACCAGACATGGAGTAAGTGACTCCAGAACTCCAGATCCTAACCAGGCGGCGGATCCCAGCACCTTCCACAGTGACTGGAATGCGTGGTACGACCAGTGTAAGCCCCCGAGGGACCACCCCAGCTCACCTCTCCCTCCAGAGTCAGAGCAGCGATCAACTGCACTGCAGAGCTTGAATCAAAACTGCCACAAATGCAGCTTCTTGGTGGAAGGAAAGAAAAGCAAAGCAGCAAAAAAAGAAACAGTGAATAAACCAACAAAAGCAGCTAAACGGAACCCAGCGAAAACAAAGGACCCGGTGCGTGCATGCGCATGCACAGCAGTGATGTGGGCTAGGAACTGCCAGCGTGATTTTGTCAACCACCATCTTGCCAGCTGCCAACTTGACAGCCACCATCTTGCCAGCGGTCGCCTTGCCAGCTGCCATCTTGCAGTCACCAAGAGCAGCATCTATTAGCACCAAGACCTCCAACAACTTCCTGCAGACCCAAAGACCAGAAGTGGAGTAAGCTACGACTACCGGATTCCACACCCTAATCAGGCAGCATATCCCAGCATGATCAACAGTGATCAAGAACACCTGGGACACCCCAGATCACCCCTGTCACTGGAACCAGAGCAGCAGAGATCTGTAGGTTAAATTGCACCCCCTGGGGTGCAGGGGTCCCTATACAAAGCACAGACTCAATCACCTGCCCTTCAAGCGATTACATAAAGCAGAAGTATGGGAGAGTCCCAGTGCACAGAGGGCATAGAGAACTTCCAAGCACCCTGGAAAATGCCTAGCATATAGATTGCACTCCCACCACCAGCAAAGGCAGAGAGGAGAGACACAGACAGCCCCTGTGGAGAGCTCAGAGTCACAAGCTTGCAGCAGGAGAGGCATCAGCAGAACCCACTGATTTCACTGACAGAGCAAATAAGAATGCCAGAGACATACTTGAAAATTTAAGCTCTGTACTTACAAACTACCAGGGTTTTTGTTTTTGTTTCTTGTTGTTGCTTTTTGGATTTTGGGTTTTTTGTTTTGTTTTGTTATGTTTGTGTGTGTGTGTGTGTGTGTGTGTGTGTGTGTGTGTTATGTTTTATTTGTTTTTACTCTGTTTTCATTTTGTATTGCCTTGATTTATTTATGTTTGTTTGGATGATTGATTGTTTTGTTATTTTTTGCTTAGTTTGTTGAATCTCCTCCTTATCCCTTTTACAAGCTTCACTCCCTCTCCTATCTATATTCTTCTCCTTAACACTTTTTCTCTTCTCTTTTCTTTTTCATTTTTTCCCTGTCTCATATCAAGACCATCTCATTCTATCACACTTAAAACTCTATATTGACTACCAGAATCCCCCGACATATCCACCATCACAATATATCACCTCAACATACTCAACCTCTTATTCCACTGGACTATACCCTCTACTTTACCCTACTCTTGCATTAATCACTGTGATTTCTCCCCCAACCTTTACCACTGAACAAAACCTGTCCCCGTATATACGAGCAGACACCTCTAAACCCTCACTGCAGAGATTGGATGAGAAAATTTGGAAGAGCAGCAAAGATATAAATTTAAGAACTGAGAACCATGGGAAGGAAAAATAGCAAAGAAATAATGAGCCACTGAAAGCCCTCAATAACAGATTTCACCAACCCAGAAGGGCAGAAATTATCAGGAGAACAATTCAGATCTTTAATACTAGAAACAATACAAGATTTTCAGAAAGAATGAAGGGAGTGTTGGAAAGAAATAAAGGAACAAATAAACAAAGAAACTGACACCCTGAAGAGGAACCAAAGAGAAGCATTGAAAGAAGTGAAAGATGCAATAACTGAAGTGAAGGCATCAATCCAAACTATAAACAGTAGATTAAACCACATGGAAAATAGAATATCACTCTTAGAAGATGACCATTCCAAAAATGAATCCATAATACATAATTTAGAAAAAAATTTTTGACAGTATGAATTGGACATCTCTGAGATCTGGGCCAATTTTAAAAGAGCTAACTTAAGAATAATAGACATAGAAGAGGGATTAGAAGTCAAATCTAAGAGAATAAACAATCTTTTCAAAGAAGTAATATCAGAGAATTTTCCAAACATAGAAAGAGATGTTGACACACAGGTACAGGAAACATGTAGAACTCCCTCAAGACAAGATCAAAGAAGAGGTTCAGCACTCCACATAATAATCAAGTTGACTAACATAGAGGCTAAAGAGAGAATTCTAAAGTCAACAAAAGTAAAAGGCCAAGTGGTATTTAGAGGCAAACCAATCAGAATCACTCCAGACCTCCCAAACCAAGTCATGAAAGCCAGGAGGGGCTAGAGTAACATATTCCAAACTCTGAAAGAAAATAATTAGCAGCCAAGATTCTCCTACCCAGCAAAAATCTCTCTCAAAATTGATGGGGATATAAAAATCTTCCATGACAAACAGAAACTGAAAAAAAATTATGTCTTACAAACCAGTCCTAGAGAAAATACTCAAAGAGATTAACTACAAAGAAGAACTAACAAGTAAACATCAGAACCAGAGAATCAATAATTTCCAGGAAACAAATAACTAAGCAAAGAAAAACAAATACTACTGCAAACAGAAGTCAAAACCCAAAATGTTAGGAATTAAAAATTATCTCTCAGTAATCACACTGAATATAAATGGTCTCAACTCCCCAGTAAAACGGCACAAGGTGGCAAAATGGATCAAAACCCAGAACCCATCTATATGCTGCCTACAAGAAACACACCTTACAAGCAAATATTCCCACAAACTAAAGATGAAGGATTGGAGTAAAGTAATCCATGCCAATGGAACTCGAAGACAAGCAGGAGTAGCAACCATGATATTAGATAAATTAGACTTCAAGCCTAACCTTATCAGAAGAGACAAAGCAGGTCATTTTTTACTAGAAAAGGAACAATCCAGAAAGAGAAAATAACAATTATCACATCTATTCCCCAAACATAGGTGCAGCCACTTTCATAAAACAAACTCGGTATGACATAAAGACACACATAGATCCTAATACACTAATACTGGGAGATTTCAATACTCCTCTCACATTACTAGACCGATCTTCTAAACAAAAGGTCAGTAGAGACGCCTCAGACCTAAAGAATACCATAAACCAAATGGACCTATTAGACACATATAGACTCTTTCATTCAACTACAACTGAATTCATATTTTTCTCAGCTGCACATGGAACTTTCTTGAAAATAGACCACATTCTGGGCCACAAAGTGAGCACTGTCAAATTAAAAAAATGTAACATAATTACCTGCATCTTTTCAGGCCACAATGGAGTGAAACTAGAAATCAACTCTAAGAAGACCCAGAGTAATCATGTAAACACATGGAGACTGAACACCACACTGCTGAATGAAGACTGGGTCATAGAAGAAGAGGAGAAATTAAAAAATTCCAGGAAAACAATGAAAACAGAGACACCACATATCAAAACCTCTGGGAAACATTGAAGGCAGTACAAGAGGAACACTTATAGCACTGAGTGCTCACATAAGATAAATAAAAAATCATCAAATAAATAACCTAATGACACAACTCAAAGCCCTGGAAAAACAAGAACAGTGCAACCCCAAAGCTAGTAGAAGACAGGAAATTATGACAATCAAAGCAGAAATTAATGAATTAGAGAATACAAAAAAAATACAGAAAATGAACAAAACCAAAAGCTGGTTTCTTCAAAAAATAAACAAGATAGATAAATCATTGGCAAACCTAACCAAAAGAAAGAGAGAATCAACGCAAATTACCAAAATAAGAGATGAAAAAGGGGATATTACTACTGACAGTATTGAAATACAGAGGATCATCAAAAACTATTTTGAAAAAACTATACTCCAACAAAATGGAAAATATAGATAAAATTGACAAATTTCTAGACAGATGTAATTCCTAAACTGAGTAAAGAAGACATAGAATACTTAAAACCACCAATAGCAATCAAAGAGATAGAAATAGCAATAAAGAGTTTATCATCAAACAAAAGCCTGGGGCCTGATGGTTTTCCAAGTGAATTTTATAAAACATTTTTAGAAGAGCTATTCCCAATTCTGTGAAATAGAAAGAAACAGGACCCTCCCCAACACATTCTATGAGGCCAACATCACATTAGTACCAAATCCAAATAAAGACAACTCAAGAAAAGAAAACTATAGGCCTATATCATTGATTGACTTAAATGCAAAACTGCTAAACAAAATACTAGCAATGCACATTCAAAATATATTAAAAAAATTATACACCATGACTAAGTCGGGTTCATCCCAGGGAAACAAGGCTGGTTCACACATGAAAAACAATCCATGTAATTCACCACATAAACAGAATCAAAGACAAAAATCACAGGATCATGTCAATTTATGCTGAAAAACCATTTGACAAGATCCAACACCCATTCATGCTAAAATAGCTTCAGAGAATCGGAATAGAAGGAACATACTTCAACATCAAAGGCAATATACAATAGGCCCACAGCCAACATCATATTAAATGGAAAAAACTGCAAGAGTTCCCACTAAAAACAGGAACAAGACAAGGATGTCCATTATCACCTCTTCTGTTCAATATAGTACGTGAGACTCTAGCCAGAGCAATAAGTCAAGAGAAGGAAATCAAAGGGGTAAAAATAGAAAAAGAAGAACTAAAACTATCCCTTTTTTCAGATGACATGATACTATCCTTAGAAGACCCAACAAACTCAACCAAAAAACTTATGGAACTGATCAACAAATTCAGTAAAGTGTCTGGATACAAAATCAATCTTAAAAAATCAGAAGATTTTCTGTATGCCAACCATAAATCTACTAAAAAAGAAATCCAGAAAACAATTTCACTCATAATAGTACCCCAAAAAATAAAATACTTAGGCATAAACCTAACCAAGGAGGTAAAAGATCTCTATAAGGAAAACTATAAAAAGTTGAAGAAAGAAATCAATGAAGACCTTAGAAGATGGAAGGATCTACCATGCTTTTGAATAGGCAGAATAAATATCATCAAAATCATCATCCTCCCAAAACTGATCTACAGATTCAATGCAATACCCATGAAATTTCCAAGGTCACTCCTCACATAGAAAAATCAGTCCTTAAATTCATTTGGAACAACAAAAAGCCCAGGATAACCAAAGTAGTTCTTAGCAACAAGACCCATGCAGGAGGTATCACAATACCTGACTTCAAACACTACTACAAAGCCACAGTAATAAAAACAGCATGGTATTGGCACAAAAACAGGCACATAGACCAACAAAGCAGAATAGAAGATTCAGAAACAGACCCACATGCTTACAGTCAATTGATTTTTGACAAAGGGGCCAAAAATATACACTGGAAAAAAGATAGCCTCTTTAACAAATGGTGTTGGCAAAACTAGTTAAGCATATGCAGCAAAATGGAAATAAACTCTACTTTCTCATCCTACACAACAGTCAACTCAAGGTGTATCAAAGACCTGGAAGTCAGGCCAGAGACCTTGGAGCTATTTGAAGAGGGCATAGGCCCAACACTTCAACACATAGGCACTGGTAAATACTTTCTCAATGAGACCCCAAAAGCACAAGCAACTCAAAGGAAGATTAATACATGAGATTGCATTAAACTGAAGAGCTTCTGTGCAACAAAGGAAACTATCAAGAACCTCAACGGAGAGCCCACAGAGTGGGATGAAATTTTTGCTAGCTACTCTTCTAAGAGAGATCTAATATCTAGAATATACAGGGAACCCAAGAAAATCACAGCTAAGAAAACATATAACCCAATCAAAAAATGGGTAAAATATCTAAATAGACACTTCACAAAAGAAGAAATACAAATAGCCAATAAATGTATGAGGAAATGTTCTACATCATTAGCAATCAGAGAGATGCAAATCAAAACTCCCTTGAGATTTCACCTAACTCCAATCAGAATGGCAATCATAAAAACAGGAACAGCAACAACTGCTAGCGAGGGTGTGGAGAAGTGGGAACCCTAATGCCTTGTTGGTGGGATTGCAACTTAGTGCAACCACTTTGGAAAAATGTATGCAGGATCCTCTGATGAATGGGAATGAACCTACCATATGATCCAGCAATACCACTTCTGGGTATCTACCCAAAAGATTGGAAACCAAACTATCAGACCCACACATGTGTATCTATGTTTATAGCTGCACACTTCACAATTGCCAAACTATAGAAACAGCCAAGATGTCCATCGACAGATGAATGGATTACAAAACTATGGGATATGTACACAATGGAATTTTACTCAGCCATAAAGAAGAACAAAATCATGCTATTTGTAGGGACATGATGCAACTGGAAAACATTATGTTAAGTGAGATTAGTTAATCACAAAGAGTAAAAAAGCATATGTTCTCCCTAATATGTGGATGCTAAGGAGAAGATGGGGCATAAGAGGGTCTCCAGATGAAAAAGGAGAAACCCTTGATAAGCAAAGAAGTTGACTTAACTGAAGGGGATGGAGAGGAGTAAGGGGGGACACTCTAATGCACATGATGTACTTTCACAAATATATCAAGGTCAATCACTAAAGTGAGCTTGAGAAGGAGGGAGGGCAGGGATTGGGTTGGGAATGGGATGGGGGTTAAGTGAGAAATGTGTGCATATATGCCTTTATCAGCTTGCATATAACAAAGATGTATGATTACAATGCACCTATTATTATAAAAATAATAAAAAATGAAAAATAAAAAATAAAAAAGTAAAGAATAAAAAAAATAAGGACTGGGGGTGTAGCTCATAGGTAAAATGATCCTGGGTTAAATCCCCAGTACTGCAAAAAAAACAAAAAAAAACAAAAAAACAACCACCACAACAAAAATCTGATACTGTCTCTTTTTAAAAAAAAGGCAAGGATAAATCACAAATCTACATTAAGTACGATTAACTACAGCTATATACAAGTAGTATAAACCTTATTCACACAAAAGGTATAATAGTACCTAATCCCTGGGGTTACCTAAAGTAACTAAATTAAAAAAAAAGATACCTTACATATAGGCTTCGTAATGTTTCTTTAAAATATAAAAGCATATTTTATTTCAAAATATTTTATTTCTATTCAAATATTTTATATTTTGCCAGAAACAGCATTTATGATCATTGAGAAAAAATATATACATATGTTTTTATATATAAATATAAAAATATGCATGTACATATTTATATGTTATATATATATTATATATATAACATATATATAATATATATATGTTATGTATATATGTAATTTTTTACAGCTCATCATGTGTACTGGTATCACCCTACGAATAACTAGAAACAAAATACCTACAGATATTAGATGAAAGTCCATATCAGAGACCTTCAAATAATTCAGGATGAAAATATAAAAATTAAAATATAAAATTTTAATTCCAAAGTGTATTAATTAATGAA
>PVLC010044711.1:0-12058 GCA_004027655.1 Graphiurus murinus | reverse complement strand
AGATGGATTTCCAGGAAAAAGATGAGTAAAGACTCTTCAGAACTAATTAACCTAATAGACATATAGAGAACATTCCAATCAACAACAGATGAATTCACATTTTTCTCATTGGCTCGTGGAATCTTCTCCAAAATAGATCACATTCTCACACACAAAGCAAGTATTAGTAAATGGGAAAAATGTAATATAATTTCTTGAACCTTTTCAGATCATAATGGAATTAAAGTAGAAATCAACAACAGGAAGAACAAAAGAAATTATATAAATACATGGATACCAAATGATACACTTTTGAATGAGGACTGTATTATAGAAGAAATATGAGGAAAAAATAAAATAAATTAGAATTAAACAAAAATAGACACAACATACCAAATCAATGGGACACTTTGAAAATAGGTTTAAGAGGAAAAATTTATAGCACTGAGCATCCCATAAAGAAAAACAGAAAGTCACCATATAAACAACCTGATGACACACTTTAAGGATCTCAAAAAACAGGAACAGACTAATTCCAAAGCCAATAGAAGGCAGAAGATAATTAAAATCAGAGAAGAAATCAGTGAGATAGAGAACAAAAGATCAACAAAATACAAATCTGATTATTTGATAAGATTAATAAAACATTAATCAACATAAATACATGGACACTGAATGATGCACTTTTGAATGAGGACTGTATCATAGAAGAAAGAAGGGTGAAAATAAATAAATTTGAAAGGAGGTATTTATAAGGGAAAATTTATACACTGAGCATCCCACAGAAGAAAAGCAGAAAGCCACAGAAAAACAACCTAATGTCATAGTTAAGGCTCTCAAAAAAACAGAAACAGACTCGTCCCAAAGCCATTAGAAGGCAGAAGATAATTCAAATTAGAGCAGATATCAATGATATAGAGAACAAAAGAAAAATACAAAAGATCAACAAGATATAAAGCTGGTTATTTGAAAAGATTAACCAAAAGAAAGACAGAATCAATCCAAATTATTAAAATCAGAAATGAAAAAGGAGACATCACCACAGACAATATAGTAAACCAGAAGATCATCAAAAAGTATTTTGAAAATTTATATTCTAATAAACTAGAAAACATAGAAGAAATTGACAGATTTCTAGACATATATATATAACCTATCAAAATTGAACCAAAAAGATAGAATAAACCCAAACCAACCAATAGCATGCATACAGATAAAAACAGCAATAAACACCTTCCATTGAAGAAAAGCCCAGGCCCAGATGGGCTCACCAGCTGAATTCTACAAAACCTTAACAGAAGAACTAAACCCAATACTTTACAAGTTTATTCCATGAAATTGAAAGAGATGGAATCCTTCCAAACTACTTCTATATGAAGCCAGTATCACCTTAATACCAAAACCAAATAATGGTCCCTCAAAAAAAGAAAATTACAGACTTATATCCTAGATGAACATAGTTGAAAAAACTATAAACAAATTTCTAGAGATACACATTCAAAACCATATCAAGAAAATTATACACCATGACCAAGATCGTTTCATTCCAGAGATGCAAGACTAATTCAACATGGGCAAATCAATACATGTAATAAAACACATGAACAGAACTAAGGACAAAAATCACATGATCATCTCAATAGATGATAAAAAAAAACATTTGAAAAAATCCAACACCTATTCATGTTAGAAACACTGTAGAAAATTGGAATAGAAGGAACTTACCTCAACACCATTGAGGTAATATACAATAAACCCAAATCCAACAGCACATTTAATGGGGAAATACTGCAGGAATTCCCTTTAAAATAAGGAACAGGACAAGGATGTTCGCTATCACCACTCCTTTTCAATATAGTACTCAAGACTCTTGACAGAGTGATCATTAAAGAGAAGGATATAAAAGGAATTCATACAGCAAAAGAAGAACTTAAATTATTCCTATTTGCACATGACATGTTCCTATATTTAGAAGACCCAAAACTCAACCAAAAGGTTTCTAGAGATAATTAACAAACACAGCAATGAAGCAGGATACAAAAATCAATGTAAAAAACGGTATCTTTTCTATATGCCAACCATAAACCCACTAAAATATATGTCATGAAAACAACTCTATTCACAATAAACTCAAAAGCAACAAAATACCTAGGAATAAATCTAACCAAGGACGTGAAAGACCTCTACAATGAAAATTATAAAACACTAAAGACAGAAATTGAAGATTTTAGAAGATAAAAAGATTGCCATGCTCTTGAATAGGAAGAATAAATATTACCAAAAAGGCCAATCTACCAAAACTGATCTACAAATTCAATGCAATCTCTAAAAAATATACCAATGTAATTCTTCACTAACCTAGAAAAATCACTCTTCAATTTCATATGGAGAAATGAGAGACCAAGAATAGCCAAAACAATGTTCAACAATAAGAACCATGCAGGACCAAGGTCAGAATTGTGATGATAACACAGGAGGGTATTTCAGAAGAAAAAAAAAAACAAAGATTTACTTAGGAGATATCCAGAGATGTGTTAGAGATTGACTTAGAATAAGAGTAAAATGGAAACAATAACTACAAATTAAAGTATCAGTCCTCTATCATAGAAGTAGCTGGCAAAGATGTTCTCCCATCTGTAGGCTCTTTTTTTTTCAGACTCTTAGGTGTTTCCTTTGCTGTGCAAAAGTTTTATAATTTGGTGGCATCCTATTTTTGATTCTTGGTTTTATTTCCTGAGCTTTATCGGTCTCTCTACCAGTGCTTGTATGTTGGAAAGTTGGTCTTATGTTTTCTCCTACTAATTGCAATGTATCTGATCTAATTTCTAGGTCTTTGATCCAGCACCATTTGTTGAAAAGGCTTCTTTACCCCAAAGTATGTGTTGGCACCTTTGTCAAAAATCATCTGGCTGTAGCTCTGCATATCTGTTTCTATGTTTTCTACTCTATTGACTACATGTCTGTTCTTATGTGAATACCATGCTTTTGTTTGTTTCTTTGTTTAGTTTTGTTTTACTCTAGCTGTGTAGTATATTTGAAATCAATTATGTGATGCCTTCAGAATGGTTCTTATTGTTCAGAATTGTTTTGGCTATTCTGGGCCTTTTCTTTTTCTTCCAAATTTAGGACTTCATTGAATCTGTTGATCGCTTTTGGTGGCTAGGCCATTTTTTTTTTTTTTTTTCCTTAGGATCCTACTTTATTTTTTTTTTTTAATTTTTAATTTCTTTTTTTAATTTTTTAGCATGGAATTTTATACATTGTACTCAAGAAATGTATAAAATTCCATTTTAACCATCTTTATTCTGCCTATTGAAGACAAGGGCACTCTGTCCATCCTCTCATGCATTCTTCATTTTTTCAATGTTTTATCATTTTTAGAAGAATTTTACCTCCTTATTAGACTTATTTCTTTTATTAGGCTATTGCAAATGGAAATGTTTTTTGAATTTCTTGTTCAGTGAATTTGCTATTGGAGTACAGATAAATCATTGATTTTTGTAAGCTGATTTTATATCTTGCGACTTGGCTAAATTTGTTTATCAGCTCTAAAATTCTTCTGGTTGATATAAGAAGAATTCAAATAGCACCAGAAGCTGAGCATGGTGCCCATGCTTATAATTTCAGTACTTGGGAGGCAGAGACAGGAGGATTGCAGGTTTGCAGGCAGCCTCAGCAATTTGTGAGGCCCTCTGCAACTTAATGAGATCCTTTTTCAAAATAAAAGAATAAAATAGGGGTATAGCTCAGAGGTAGAATGCCCCTGGGTTCCACACCCAATACCACACATAGGCAAAAAATACCACCAATAAATAAATAATAAAAATGGACAATTGAACTGAATAGACACCTATGAAAGCAACAAACACAAATGGCCAACAAATATATTAAATGAGCTCAATGTTAGCAGCAATTATGGAAATGTAAACCAAAACTACACTGAGATTCCATCTCATTCCAGTTAGAATGGCAATCAGGAAAAATACGAATGGTAATGAATGCTAGTGAGGATGTGCAGAAAAAGGAGGAGCACTTTTACACTGTTGGAGGAATTGTAAATTAGTACAACCACTATGGAAATCAGTATTTCAAGTTTTTTCATTCCTGAAAAGACTCAGAATAGAACCACCATATGACCCAGCTATATCACTCCTTGATAAGTTTACAAAGGAGTTAATATTAGAATGTTAGCGTGGCACATGTATATCCATGTTAACAGCATCTCAATTCACAATTGCCAAGTTATGAAACCAACCCAGGTGACTGTCAATAAAAGAACAGATAAAGAAAACATGGCATATACACAATAGGCCTTTATTTATCCATGAAGAAGAAAATTGTGTCATTTTCAGGAAAATAGATGGACCTGAAGAATTCATCCAGTCTCAGAAAATCAAGCATTATATGCTTTCTTTCCTATGTGAAAGCTAGAGAGAAAAATCAGAAAAGGAAAAGGACTTCACAAAAAATGAGGAGACCACTAAAAGGGGACCACATATTCTAGGATTATTGTTAAGGACATTCTAACAAAGGCAAAATTCCTCAGATAAAAAGAGTTCACTTGATGCTATGGAGAAGAAGTTATTAGAAAGGAACTCAGATAAATTGGTTATGGTAGTTATGGTGTTGGTTACATGACCATATGTTTTAAAAAACCCTTAGACCCATACACTAAAATATGTGGATATTACTCTACGTAAATTAAGATTTAATTTAAAAATCTTTTAAAAAGGCAGAAATAACAAGCAATACAAGAACTGTGTGTACAATTCAAATAACCAGCTGGATCCCCATAGACTATTGAATTGCATCCCCTAAGAAAGCAGGATCAGGAACTGTAGATCATCTCACTGGGAAATCTTCAGGACTCAAAGTCAGTACAATTCTCTCCGGATTTCCACATATTAACCTCTGAATTCCCAGTATGACTTAATATCATGTTGTTTTGAAGAGACATCTGCACGCCACGTCCCACTGGACATCATTTATTCATCTGAATGATAATCTCAGTTACTACATAGAGGCCTTCTTCTAACCTGAGGATTTGCTGTGAAGCTTCAACCAGGGTCAGGGAAACACTCAAAGATAAAAAGCCTCATTGATTGACTTTTAAATGATAAAATCTTCATGAGATCTTTTCCAGATCTCTAGTATTTGCTATTTACAGACACGTTCCAAGAATTATATGAAAGATGTTATCTTATCATGATTGTTTTGCAAATAAATAGGAAATAGGAGGCTTTTCCATGAAACAGAAAAAATTAAGGGCAGATGTTTAACTTGGACCATGTTAATGTACTACTCCCCATTTTTCTATACCTTAGATTACTTGGAAACTTTTGACCACTACCTGAGACAGTATCTTCTCTAGAAGAATGTATGAAATGCTGATCTTATGATATGAGAGTAACTATTCTGGATTAAATATGCTTTCTCCTCCAGCAAACAGGTAAGCGTCTATGTTCTGTGAACATTGTTAGTAAGAAGTGAAATTCATGCAAAAGCAGGAACAGGTATCTTACTGAGAGCTAGTCAAAAAGAAGTATGATGCTTTTCATCTCTTTATGAAGAATTGAGGTGAACCTGTTTTGTGAATGTCAGCATTTCATCATGGGAAGTTTAGGGCATGATATACCATGCTTTTTTCTCCGAATATACAAACAAACAAAAAAATAAGACTCGTGACACTCTGATTAGTGGGGATTTTCTATCTTTTTGTTATATATTTATTTATAATTGGAGATAAAAATAAACAAGATACCAAAAAATCCAGAAAAATGAAGTGATCGTTTTATAAACTATGAAAGGGTTCTAAAAAATTAACAAGTTCTGAACTGCATTTTAACCTTTCCCCATAATCTTGTAGAAACTTTTACTGCTACACATATACATGGTGGTAATGATTTGACCAAATGCTGAATTTTCATTAAATTAAAGATAGTAATTTTCAGTCTTGAATTTTGAGTCTTTCTCAAAAGTCTTGTATAATTTTAGAGGACCTGACAACTTATAAAATCTTCCATTTTCTTAATGATAAAGTAAGAATAGTAATGCTACCTACCTTACACACACACACACACACACACACACACACACACACACACACACACAGGAAAACACAAATGTATAAAGCCCTTATCATTGCTTATGCAACCATAGTTGTTTTTAGTGAACATGTTTGTTAAAAGTTGGACAACAGGTAGATGGAGTGGTGGGCAAGCCTATAATCCCAGCACTTGGGAGGCTGAGATAGGAAAATTTCAGGTTCAAGACCAGTCTCAGCAACTTAGTGAGAACCTCAGAAAACTAGAAAGACCAATGTTTCAAAACAAAAGAAGCTAGGGCTAAAGTCTGGAGGCAGAATGTCTCTGGTTTCAATCCCCAGTATTAAATAAATTAAAAAGGTTAGCCAACACAATGTCTTCATGGGGCAGCCTCATAAACTGAACTTGCCAGACCATTCAATTTAAATTAAAAAATATTTAGCTAGGCACAGTGGCACATGCCTGTGATCTTAGCTACTTTGGAGAAAGAGGCAGGAGGGTCACTTGAGTCTAAGAGTTTCCAGCAGCTTGGATAACATAGCAAGACTCAGCCTCAAAGCAAAAGAAGCAAACAAATAGTTTAAATATTACTAGGACACAACAATATACTCAAATGAAATATTTTATAGCATGGAGCAGGTCACCAAAGCAAATCTGTAAGACAAAGACTGCCAATAAACTGTGAGCTTTTAAATCTTAGCCACTGTGATTTGGCCCAGGGATGACAGTAAAGAGAGAAAGGCCACTGTATGTTCTGTGCTAGCAGCAATCTTATTAAAGACTGAGTACTCTCAGTCTGATGAAGACACAATTTTAAGGGATGTGTAAAACACCTTAGTAATCAAATGGGTAAATGCTTTTTACTTTAAGTAGAGAGAATTGTTTTCTAAAACTAAAATGGTTAGCCGGGTGTGGTGGCGACGCTTGTAATCCCAGCATTCAGGAGTCTGAGACCGGAGGATCCGGGTTCTCAGACAGCCTCAGCTACCTAGTGAGGCCCTCCACAACTTAGTGAAACCCGGTTTCAAAATAAAGAATAAAAAATGGGTCTGGGGGTATAGCTCAGAGGTAAAACGCCCCTGAGTTCAATCCCTCGTGCCGCAAAAAAACCCAACAACAACAAAAAACTAAAATGGTTAAGTGATCAACAATATGATTTCAGCTTGTAGTAGCTTTGAATTATCCCATTGAGAAAGTATAGCAGTCCATGAAATATGAACAGATAGAAAGTAAGCAGAAAAAGGAAGAAAAACTGACTCTTTTGCCCAAACTAAGATATGTGTTCTAAGGAAGAAAATGTTTAAAAGACCGACCGGCTCACATGGAATGGCAGGTCAAGCAATCGCATACTTGGAGCAAGGATAGAGGGAGAAAATCTGAAGAGCAAAGACATTCTCCGTGGGCCAAGTTTGTGACAGAAAATAAAATTGAGGGGAAAATCCTCTGGACTAAGCTCAACTGCAACTGAAGCCCTGCATGTCAGCATTCACATGGGCCAAATCAGGATAAAGAACAGTATCCCACGCCAACAATACCTGATAGCGACACTCATCTGCTGGAACTTAACACCAGCATTTGATTGTCTTTTATATATGATGCTATTTAACTCTCACCATGACATCTGAAAGCAGGTCTCATTACTATCTTCCTTTTGCAGATGGAAATATGATGTTCAGGACAGTGAGATTAGGACTAGTGACTCCTTAGTGGTAAACACAGGACTCATATGCATCTCTTCCAAAAACCTGTGCTCTGTCTGCCATATCTGATGACATGACATCTCTCAGAATTGCCTTTGCAGGTGAATGAGACCCACCACCCCAGATATCCCACCACATCTACTATGCATGTAGATGTGCTATGGAGACTCAAGTGTTAACCCTTCCTCAACCTAACCAAAAGGTTATGGCTTTAGTTACATCCTTGTCAACATGCACAGATGTGCTGGTAGTAATAAGCATGAGATTGTGGGGGAAAGGTTAAAATGTAACTTGGGGCCCGTTAGTTCATTTTTATCCCTTTTTGTACTTGAAAGGATCACTTATTTCACTCTTCTAGTTCTTTGTTTGTTCACACGTTCGTTTGTTTGTTTGTTTGCTTATTTGTTTGTTTGTTTGATGGGCCAAATGACATGGAAATATAATGAACAAGATGAAATTACCATCTCATCAATCACTCAGTTTCTTGGGAAAATCCAAACACTGAGTTTGAACTGAAAGAGATAAGGAAAAGAATGCTAAATGGAGTTCATTTCAGTTTGACTTAAATTCAGTTTAGACCCTTAGACATGGGCTGCTCAGTATGGGTTTTAGTTTTGCCACACTCCAGAGCAGAGATCACCAGTTACCAGCAATTAGTATATGTCTTAATGAGAATGAATTGCTCAACTTCCTTGCTTCATAATTAACATGAATGTAACAACCAACCAAACTCACAGTACTAAGAAGTAATAGTGAATTTACATCCACAGTGTCTAGAGCAGTTCTTGGCAGGTGAGACACTTGGAAATATCTGCACTTGCTGAGCTCAGAAATGATTTGGCAGAAAGATTCATCCACATAGGTCATTTTTATTACATTATCTTCATCTCACTTTACAAATTATAAAATTTCAAACTTAGATGAGCTACTAACATTCAACAAATCTGATATATATTAAATGCCCCAAATTGGTTTTTAAGCTCATGCTTTTCCTAGAGAATTGAAAGTACAGGTTATGGCTACAATGAAACAATAAATACTGTAATTATACTTTCCAATTTATATTAAATTTATTTAGCTTTTTGTTCTTATCTTCTCCTGGCTACAGAGCATCTAGTGACTCTCTGAAATCACTGATGGAGAACAGGACAGTAGTGACATACTTCATCCTCCTGGGACTGACTGATGACCCAGGGCTACAGATTCCCCTCTTCATAACCTTCCTCTTCATCTATGGCATCACACTGATTGGGAACCTGGGGATGATCCTGTTGATTCTCTTGGACTCTCGGCTCCATACTCCCATGTACTTTTTCCTGGGGAACCTGTCTCTAGTGGATTTCTGTTACTCTACAGCTGTCACCCCCAAGGTCATGGCTGGGCTCCTCATAGGAGACAAAGTCATTTCCTACAATGCGTGTGCTGCACAGATGTTCATTTTTGGAACCTTTGTTACTGTGGAAAATTACCTATTGGCCTCGATGGCCTATGATCGCTATGCAGCAGTGTGTAAGCCCCTACATTACGCCACCACCATGACAACAAGCGTGTGTACATGTCTCACCTTAGGCTCCTATGCCTGTGGATTCCTGAATGCCTCCATCCACCTTGGGGACACTTTCAGTCTTTCTTTCTGCAAGTCCAATGTGATCCATCATTTTTTCTGTGATGTTCTAGCAGTCATGGTTCTCTCATGCTCTGATAGACGTGTCAGTGAGTTGGTTCTTATTTATGTTGTGAGTTTCTGCATCTTTTTTGCTCTCCTAATTATCTGGGTATCCTACACATTCATTTTTGCCACTATCCTGAAGATGCGCTCGAGTGCAGGACATCGGAAGGCCATGTCCACCTGTGCCTCCCACTTCACTGCAGTATCGATTTTCTATGGGACCCTTATCTTCATGTATTTGCAGCCCAACTCCAGTCATTCCATGGACACTGACAAAATCGCCTCTGTGTTCTATGCTATGGTCATCCCCATGCTGAACCCTCTGGTCTACAGCCTGAGGAACAAGGATGTCAAGCGCGCAGTCACAAAGATTTTGTTGGAGGCAAAATAAACTTTAGGATTTTATTTTGATGGTGTAGCATGTGCAATACCGGGATTCTTTCCTCCCAGATCATCTTTAGGAACTGATGTTCAGGGCAGTGAGGTTAGGACCAGTGACTCCTCTGTGGTAAATAGTGGGACTAATATGTGTCTCTTCAGAGAAACTAAGTTCTCTGCCTGCCATACCTGATAACATGACGCCTCTCAGAATTGCCTCTGCAGGTGAACAAGCTCTCACCACCCCAATTGTCCAAACACATCTACTATGAATGGAGGTGTGCTATGGGGATTCAAGAGGTAACAAGTTCATCAGCACAATCAAAAGCTTATGGTTTTAGCCACATCACTGTCATCCTGGGCAGATGTATTGGTGGTATAAGCATGAAGTTGTGGGAGAAAATTCAAAATACAACTCAGACCTTGATCATTCATTTAGATCCCCTTTGTATTGAAGGGATCAATTATTTCATCCTTCTTTTTTTTTCTTTTCTTACTTCCTTTTCCTTCCTTCCTTCTTTCCTCTTTCTTTCTTTCTTCCTTCTTTCTTTCTTTTTCTCCCACCCCATTGATTGGAAAACATATGATAAAATGGAATAATGTTGGGAAAACATAATAAACAAGATAAAATCAATTACTCACTTATTTCCCTGTGAAAATCCAAACATTAAATTTGAACCAAAGGTGAGAAAGAAAAATGGTAAGTGAAGTTAGGAAACAGACCAAATAATATCGTGTACATATATGAACCTTACTAGCATGTATGCAGAGGAAGGAGGAGGGTACTACAATGGGGTTAGGAGGGAAGAAATGTTGGGTGAATATGTTAATGTATCACTTTGAATCTATCTATGACCTATAATTATATTGCACTGATAAATTCTAAAAAATAAAAAGTTCAATTTAATTTAAATTCAGTTTAGATCCTTAGACTTGAATCACTCAATATGAACTTAAATTTATACCAGTCCAAAGCAGAGATTACCATTTACTACATGTGCTAAAGTGAATGACTAGCTCAATCTTTTGTGATTCATAATTTCCATGAGTGCAATAAATAACCAAACTTATAATACCAAGAGGCAATAGTGAATTTACATTCAGTGTCTGCAACAGCTGTCGGCAGTTGAGTGGCAGAGGAGCTCACAAGAGAGTTGGCTGATAGATTACCTACATAATTATTTGTCATTGTGATTGGATCATCTTCATCTCAGTTTACAGACTACAAAGTTCTAAACTTGGGTAAATACAAAGATTCATTAATTCAATAGTATCTAATCCTATATGTATTTAATGCACTAAATTTTTTTGTGTGTGGTTGGGGATGGACCTGGGGGCATTCTACCTCCGAGCTACAGCCCCAGCCCTATTTTTTTTTATTCATTATTTTGAAACAGAATCTCACTAAGCAGCTGAGGCTGGCCACGAACCCGTATCCTCCGGTCTCAGCCTCCCAAATGCTGAGATTACAAGTGTGCACCACCACGCCCAGCTAAATTTTGGTTTTAAGACCAGTCCTTTTCTGTAGAACTAGAGGCACAAGTTACTGATATAATAAGATGATAAATCTTGGACTTATGTTTTCCGATTTAAGTTTAATTTCTTTACCTTTTGTTCCTTTATTCTCATGGATAGAAATCTAGTGACTCTCTGATAACATTGATGGAGAACAGGACAAAAGTGACAGAATTCATTCTACTGAGACTAACGAATGACCCCCACATGCAGGTTCCCCTCTTCATAAGCTTCCTCCTCATCTACATCATCACTCTAGTAGGAAACGTGGGGATGATCCTATTGATTCTCTTGGACTCTCGGCTCCACACGCCCATGTACTTTTTCCTTGGTAACTTGTCTTTGGTGGATTTCTGTTACTCTTCAGCTGTCACTCCCACAGTCATGGCTGGGCTCCTGATAGAAGACAAGGTCATTTCCTACAATGATTGTGCAGCTCAGATGTACTTTTTTGGAGCCTTTGCTACTGTGGAAAACTACCTGTTGGCCACAATGGCCTATGATCGCTATGCAGCAGTGTGTAAGCCCTTACATTACTCCACCACCATGACAACCAGCGTGTGTGTGTGTCTCACCATAGGCTCCTATGTGTGTGGTTTTGTGAATGCCTCCATCCATATTGGGGACACATTCAGTCTGTCCTTCTGTATGTCCAATGTGGTCCACCATTTTTTCTGTGATATTCCAGCAGTCATGGTTCTCTCTTGCTCTGATAGACATGTCAGTGAGATGGTTCTTGTTTATGTTGTGAGTTTCAATATCTTCTTTGCTCT
>PVLC010044710.1:0-12049 GCA_004027655.1 Graphiurus murinus | reverse complement strand
GTACGTGTGTGTGTGAGGATATCTGTTAACATTTTTAAATGGGAGGCTTTTCTCTGAGCCTGTGCAGAAATTTTTTATTCTTTATTTTTAAACAGGGTCTCACTAAGTTGCGAAATGCCTCACTAAGTAGCTGAGGCTGGCCGGAAACCTGGATTCTCCGGTCTCAGCCTCCCAAATGCTGGGATTACAAGCATGTGCCACCATGCCGGCTGGTTCTTATTTTTTATTTTTAAACAGGGTCTCACTAAGTTGTGGAGGGCCTCAGGAAGTTTTTGAGGCTGTCCTTAAACCTGTGATCCTCCTGTCTCAGTCTCCTAACTACTGTTATTTTTTTATTTTGAGACAGGGTCTGGCTAAATTAATAAGGGTTGAACTAAGTTGCTGAGGCTGGCCTAGAACTTGCAATCCTCCTCTCTCAGCCTCCTTGTGAGTTTTTCTTTCTTTCTTCTTTTTTTTTTTTTTTTTTTTTTTTTTTTTTTTTTTTTTTTTTTTTTTTTTTTTTTTTTTTTTTTTTTTTTTTTTTTTTTTTTTTTTTTTTTTTTTTTTTGCGGTACTGGGGATTGAACTCAGGAGCATTCTACCTCCGAGGTATACCCACAGCTCTGTTTTTTATTCTTTATTTTGAAACAGGGTCTCACTAAGTTGTGGAGTGCCTCACTAGGTAGCTGAGACTGGCCGAGAACCCGATCCTCTGGTCTCAGCTTCTCAAATGCTGGCATTACAAGCGTGCGCCACCACACCCGGCTTGTGTGTTTTTCTTTATTGTGACATTCTAATTTATTTAAGGGTCAGGCATCTGAAATTTCACCATGATTCCTATGATGCCTTTTTCTTTCAGACAAGCAAGCAGTTGGCAGCAGCATTCCAGGAGGAGTTCACAGTTCGAGAGGACCTGATGGGTCTGGCTATTGGGACTCATGGTGCCAACATCCAGCAAGCCCGAAAAGTACCTGGGGTGACTGCCATTGAGTTGGGTGAAGAGACTTGCACTTTCCGCATCTATGGGGAGGTCAGCAAAAGATCTGTCTCCTAGGTCCCTTTGGGGATTGAGGGAAGAAAGGCAGAAGTGGAAAACAAACCTGAGTTATGGTGACCTCCCTCCCTGACTTTGGCATTAGCCTATTTCTTTCAAATCAGAGAGGGTAGGGACACCATTGTTAGACATCCAGTCCTCTATTTTAATAACAACTCTCCACTGTTCCATAGACCCCTGAGGCATGCCGACAGGCCCGAAGCTACCTGGAATTTTCTGAGGACTCTGTGCAAGTTCCCAGGAATCTGGTTGGTGAGTTGTGGGTATATGTATAAAAGAGAGTAGAAAGCTGGGTATAAGCTGGGCATGGTGGCGCACGCTTATAATGCCAGCATTTGGGAGGCTGAGACCAGAGGATTCGGGTTCTCGGCCAGCCTCAGCTACCTAGTGAGGCACTCCGCAACCTAGTGAGACCCTGTTTCAAAATAAAGAATAAAAAATAGGACTGGGAGCCGGGCGTGGTGGCGCACGCTTGTAATCCCAGCATTCGGGAGGCTGAGACCGGAGGATCCGGGTTCGCGGCCAGCCTCAGCTACCTAGTGAGGCACTCCGCAATTCAGTGAGACTGTTTCAAAATAAAGAATAAAAAGGGGCTGGGGGTGTAGCTCGGAGGTAGAATGCCCCTGAGTTCAATCCCCAGTACCGCAAAAAAAAAAAAAATAGGACTGGGGGTGAAGCTCAGAGGTAGAATGCCACTGAGTTCAATCCCTTAGTACCGAAAAAAAAAAGCTGGGTATAATGACATGTCCCTGCAATCTCAGGTACTTGGTCCAGAAGTTTGAGATTAGCCTGGGCAACATAGCAAGACCTGGTCTCAAAAAAAAAAAAAAAAACCAAGAAAAAGGAAAAAAGACAATAGAATTAAGGGCCCAGATACAAGATTCTTGTGATTCTGCACTTGTAGCTGGGATTGTCATTCCCCTGTAGACTTCATTTTCATAAAAATAGAGCAAGTAGTCTGTCAAAGGAATGATACGAATGGAGGAATAAATTTGTAAGGAATGCAAAATTTTGTCCTGTGAAAACTCATCAGAAACCTAAGCCGGGCGTGGTGGCGCACACTTGTAATCCCAGCATTTGGGAGGCTGAGGCCGGAGGATCCGGGTTCGCGGCCAGCCTCAGCTACCTAGTAAGGCACTCTGCAACTTAGTGAGACCTGGTTTCAAAATAAAAGAATAGCGGGGTGTGGTGGCGCAGGCTTGTAATCCCAGCATTCAGGAGGCTGAGACCAGAGGATTCAGGTTCACGGCCAGCCTCAGCTACTTAGTGAGGCACTCCGCAACTGAGTGAGACTCGGTTTCAAAATAAAGAATAAAAAATAGGGCTGGGGGTATAGCTCGGAGGTAGAATGCCCCTGAGTTCAATCCGTAGTACCGCAAAAAAAATAAAAATAAAAATAAAAAATAAATAAATAAAAGAATAAAAAATAGGCCTGGGGATGTAGCTCGGAGGTAGAACGCCCCTGAGTTCAATCCCCAGTACCGCAAAAAAAAAAAAAGAAAAGAAAAGAAAAGAAAAGAAAACTCATCAGAAACCTAGAAGAGCCAGGCGTGATGGTGCACGCTTGTAATCCCAGTATTTGGGAGGCTGAGACTGGAGGATCCGGGTTTGCAGCCAGCCTCAGCTACCTAGTGAGGCACTCCGCAACTTAGTGAGACCCTGTTTCAAAATAAAGAATAAAAAATAGGGCTGGGGGGTATAGCTCGTAGGTAGAATGCCCCTGAGTTCAATCCCCAGTACCGCCAAAAAAAAAAAAAAAAAAAAAACAGGAAACCTAGAAGCAGGAGAATGAAAAATTAAATAGAACCCATACAGAGAAAAAGGGAATGAGTCTGGAATACTGTTTTTTTTTTTTTTTCCTGTGGTACTGGGGATTGAACCCAGGGGCATTCTACCTTTGAACTACACCAGCCCTATTTTTTATTCCTTATTTTGAAACATGGTCTCACTAAGTTGCGTATGGCCTCATGAAATAGCTGAGGCTGCCCCCAACCTGCATTCCTCCTGTCTCAACCTCCTAAGTACTTGGATTACAAGTATGTGTCACCATGCCCAGCTCTGGAATACTGTTTATCTTACTGTTTTTTACTCTTCTTTATTTCCCTTAAAGAAAAAAAAAGCCTAATTCCTCTTTAATATTTTTAGGCAAAGTGATTGGAAAGAATGGGAAAGTGATCCAGGAGATTGTGGATAAATCCGGTGTGGTGAGGGTTCGTGTGGAAGGTGATAATGACAAGAAGAACCCCAGGGAGGAGGTATGGGCAGCCAGGCCTAGAGGTTGGTTTCCAAAAGTAGGAGGGATTCTTTCTTGAGGGCTGGGGGCTTCTAGAGGGTGGAATGTAGAAATTTTTGTTTCCCATTAGATTTTGTTCCATTGGGTGGGCTCCCCTGGAAGACTTGGATGGGGTTGGTACTTCACTTCACTCTCCTTTCTGATCAGTCTTTGCTTCCTGTTGATCTCCAGGGAATGGTTCCCTTCATATTTGTTGGCACCCGAGAGAATATCAGCAATGCCCAGGCGCTGCTGGAGTATCACCTCTCCTACCTGCAGGTAGCCATGCTGGAAGCCCAGGAAAGGAGTGAGCGTGGTGTAGCAAGGGGAGAAGGCTTCTGGGGAATTAGTTTCAGAATCGAGATGCCCACTTTGTCTTTCTGTAGAACAGGAACCACTGGTGGACATCTTGGCTGTGGGGTTGGATAGCCAAAATTTCCTAGTTTGGGCAGTGCCTTCCTTCTTGCATTCTTGAGAGCCTAGCTATATAGGAGAAACCTGAAGAAAGGGGACTGTCCACTGATCTTATTCCTTCTGTACCATTGTCCATCTTCTTCCCAACCAGGAGGTGGAGCAGCTTCGTTTGGAGAGGCTACAGATAGATGAACAGCTTCGGCAGATTGGGCTGGGCTTCCGCCCTCCTGGGAGTGGACGGGGTGGTGGCAGTGATAAGGCTGGCTATACGACTGATGAGAGTTCTTCCTCCCTCCACACGACACGAACCTATGGGGGCAGCTATGGGGGCCGCGGCCGGGGTCGCCGCACTGGTGGTCCTGCTTACGGTGAGCCAGTTGTGGGGAGGTGAAAGCTTGGGGAACACTGCTGTAGAGGTGATTGCCTGGGGCTGGTGCATCAGAGGGAGAACTTTTCCAGTTTGGGGCTGCATTGGATCTTGGGGTAGGATGAGTGGCCCTAAATACAGCCTATTGTGTTCTTCAGGCGCCAGCTCAGACCCTTCCACGGCTTCTGAGACTGAGTCAGAGAAGAGAGAGGAGCCCAACCGAGCTGGGCCTGGTGACCGGGATCCCCCAACCCGGGGGGAAGAAAGCCGGAGGCGGCCAATTGGAGGCCGGGGCCGGGGCCCTCCACCTGCCCCACGACCCACCTCGAGATACAACTCTTCATCTATTAGCTCAGGTACCATGTGGCTGTGGTCATGGATGTGGGTCAGTGGGGAAAACATTGGTCACCTGACTCCCAACCCTTCTTCCTTCCTTCTGACCAGTGCTGAAAGATCCAGACAGTAATCCCTACAGCCTACTGGACACATCTGAACCAGAGCCCCCAGTTGATTCAGAGCCTGGGGAACCCCCACCAAGTGCCCGGCGCCGCCGCTCCCGCCGTCGCCGCACTGACGAAGACAGGACTGTCATGGATGGAGGATTGGAGTCTGATGGGCCCAACATGACAGAGAATGGCCTGGGTGAGGGTCGTGCCTGGGGCCCCAGAAGTCAGAGGTGTGAAAGAATGAGGAATGGAAGAACAGGCATCTAACTTGTTTCCCTCTACTCCACAGAAGAGGAATCAAGACCTCAGCGTCGTAATCGCAGTCGCCGCCGCCGCAACCGTGGTAACCGGACTGATGGGTCTGTCAGTGGAGACCGTCAGCCAGGTCAGGAGACACTACAGGCCAGGAGCCACCTAGAGCTGAGAATGGGTTGTGTCCTGCCCTGTGAAAATCAGGGTTGGGTTCAGGGTGAGTCCTGGGGCTGAATATCCAAGTTCCCTCTGAAACTTTGCATCCTCTGCCTTCCCAGTGACTGTGGCTGACTATATCTCACGAGCCGAGTCCCAGAGCCGCCAGCGGCCACCCCTGGACCGCACTAAACCCTCAGAGGATTCTCTTTCGGGACAGAAGGTAGGCAGGTGACATGTATCTTACCCTGCTCCTCTTGTTATTCTAGGGCAGGGGGCACAGAAAATTTCCTCAGAAATCTCTTGTTGAGTTGCTGAGGCACCTGTGTCTGGTGTTCAGGTCGCAGTGAGAATAGAGCAGAGTTGGGACAGAAGAGGAAGTGGGGCTCACAGTGAGGGTGACTAGAAGGAGGCGGGGAGCACCCAGAGCTCCAGGTGTCTGAAGGGGTCAGTGGGAAGGAATGCCTATAACTGAACTGACCACTCATTTTCCTTCTCTACTTCCCCCTCAGAGTGACTCTGTCGGCAAGCTTCCTAAGGGCCCCTCGGAGAATGGGGAGCTCTCTGCCCCCCTGGAGTTGGGTAGTTTGGTGAATGGGGTTTCATAAAACCTCCAGCCCGCATCCTTCCCTTCTCCATCTCGCTTGCTGCCCACCACCATGGCCCTCACCGGCCCAACTGACCTGCGCTGGAGCTGCTCTTATCTAGGGGGGAGGGGGGTGGCACAGCAGCTTGGGTCCCCCCCAACCTCCAGGAGCTAGTGGAGGGGTGTGTAACAGGGTCATACCCCTCCCTCTTGTCCACCCTACCCCCAGGGTGAGGGGAGCCTCCCCTTCCCATCAGACTGGATGTGCCTTTATCCTCTAATGCCCCGACCTCTCAACACCCCCATTCTCCGCCTGTTGGGGGTGCTCCTTGACCCACCCAGATTTGACAGTTCAGGGGGCTCCCCTGCTATCCCTCCTCCCATCCTGTACCCCCATTTCTGGGGCCTCATCACTGTGGAAGATGGGGATAGTAAGGGTATCCGTGGGTGGGAGGCATGGGGAAGGTTTTGGAGTAGAACCAGGGGTGTGTATGAAGGGGGTGACAAGGTCCCCCAAGGGAAGGGGGACCAACCTTGTCTGGTGGATGAGAAGGCGTATTTATTTTTCACTGTACAGTATTTAAAAAGAGAATAAAAAAAAAAAAAAAACCCAAATGGCTCTGGTGCCTGTGCCTGCCTTGTTCTCAGACTGGTGCATTTGATCTATTCTGCACACTTGGCATCTTCTCATTCTCTGGTGTCCAGAAGATGGGCTTGCTTCTGGGAATTCCTGACATTCCAAAGTTCCCCAGGCCCAGTGCCCAGGCTCAGGTCTTGCTCCTCCCTCCCCTCCCCTCAGGTTGCTGGTAGAGGGAGATGGGCCACTCCTATGCCCTGAGTCACAGCCCAGGCTAGGCTGGGCTGCTCTGCTTGGCGCCAGAGCTGTTCCTGTGCCTGCTAGGAGCTGAGAGCCAGGACAGGCTGCTTAATCCGATTACCTGAGTCCCAGGGCGAGGGCTGGGCCTTAGGCAGAGTGGGGAGTAGGGCCCCATCAGGATGGCCTGTGGAACCCGGGGGTCCAGCCCTGGCTCCATCATCCATACCACAGACCTCTCAACTCAGGAGTTGTGGGTTTCTCTGCTCCCAGCTTGAGTTTGAAGATGAAACTTGCTGTAATTCTGGGGCAGTAGAAAAATCTGGGGGCTTGAAGTAGGAGAGCTTGCGTTTTCTCACTTGGAGGAAAGGGTTGAATCACCACCCAAGCACCTGCTAGAATGACTCAGGAAACAGAAATGGCTTACCTCCCTCTGACTGCCCTGTTCTTGCCTCAGGGGCAGGTCAGAGATTTGAGGAGTTGGTACCTGAAAAGGGATTAGGGTGGGGAATGGGTCTTCCCAGTTTCCTCCAACTCTGAGGACATTTGACGCCCCTGTGCTTGATCCCATTCTGGAAAGGAATTGACTTTCAATTGCCAATGCTTAAGAAGGGAGGGGAGACGACTGTAGCCACTGAGGCTGGAAGTCCTGACTTCTAGGCCTTGGGTGGGGAAGGGGCGTGGTACCTGCAGGGTAGGTGTTGGGGCTGGGAAGAACACCTGGGTTTGCCTAAAGGAGGAGGATGTTGGTGCAGCCTCTGGGAGGGATTAGGGAGGAGTCAGTCTTTAAAGGCTGTTCCGAGGCCTGTGAGAGGAGACGCGGATGCTGGGCGCAGGTGGGACAAGCTTGCAGCACCTGGGCCCTCAAGCCCCAAAGGAGCAAAGGTTTACTGCCTCCACCTGACATCAGACTAGACACAAGGTAAGGAGGGGAGGGATGGTGTGTGTGTGTGTGTGTGTGAGAGAGAGAGAGGGTGGGAGAGACCTGGAAACCAGGAAAACGGCATGACCTCTCCAGTTTCAGGGGCACCAGACGCAGCGGATTGTGCCTTTGCCTATAAAGTGTACAGAACTGACTGGGAACAGAGGCTCCATTTTAAGGACTCTGGACTGTGGGGTGGTACATTTTATTTTTATTTTCTTTTGGTACTGGGGATTGAACCCAGGGGCATTCTACCTCTGAGCTACACCCCCAGTGCTATTTTTCATTATTTTGAAACAGGATCTCACTTAAGTTGTGGAGGGTCTCACTAAGTAGCTGAGGCTGGCCTCGAACCCAAATCCTCCTGTCTCAGCCTCCCAAGTACTGGAATTACAAGTGTGCGTCACCAGGCCCTGGCTTGTGGAAGACATTTGATTTTAAGGTTCACAGCTTCACATTGGAACAAGAGTATTCAGAACACATACCCTCATCAGGCTTCCCCAGAACCCATGGCACTACCCGGCTCCTCACAGGCCCAGGCCTGGAGCCTCGAGCCTCCTGCTCCTACAGCCACCACCTCTTCGTCTTCGGGACCCCAGCAGCAGGAGAGTGCCAGGAGCCCTGTGGGGTCTGGGGGGCTTCCCTTGGAGAAAGTGAAGCGGCCCATGAATGCATTCATGGTGTGGAGCTCTGCTCAGCGCCGCCAGATGGCGCAGCAGAACCCCAAGATGCACAATTCTGAGATCTCCAAGCGCCTGGGCGCGCAGTGGAAGCTGCTGGGTGAGGAGGAGAAGCGGCCTTTCGTGGAGGAGGCTAAGCGGCTACGAGCCCGGCACCTGCGTGACTACCCCGATTACAAGTACCGTCCTCGGCGCAAGACCAAGAGCCCAGGCGCAGGGTCTACCCACTTCAGCCAGGGAGGCAGCAGCCTGGCCTTCGGGGCTCCGCTCTGGGGGCCAGGGTACACAAGCACCCAAGGGAGCAGAGGCTTTGGGTACCAGCCCCCCAACTACTCAACAACCTACCTGCCCAGCACCTACAGGTGAGTGCCTGGCAAGTGGGTGGAGGAACCTGAGCCCCAAGGGAGCAGAGGCCACTCCCGGTTAAGGTTGGGTGGTTCCATCCCTTGTACCCCAGGTGGCTGAGGTTTTCCTACAGGGCCTTTCCATCTCGGGCTGGAGGTGGTGGGCCTGCAGGGGGTGTGATAGTGTTAGTTACTGGGATGCCCCATTTCCCCCTGCTTCTGGCCCGTACATGACCCGGCTTCCTTTCCCAGCCCCCAGGGGCAAGGAGAGGCCAAGCCCTCCTTTCTGGCCGGCTGCCCCAAAAGAGGAAAGCAGCCATGCAGCACGCAAGCCTGCTCATGAGCGTGCCTCAACAGGGCTGTGCTGCTCTCTAAGCCATCCTAGGGTCTGGTTCCATGCGTGCGGAACCCACCCAGCATGGCTGGCTGGGTGGCAAGTTCTACCCCTGTCTGCTCAGAACTGGTCAGACCAGTCCCCACAAAGAATTGGGGACACTGCCCAGCCCCTCCAACCCAGGGAAGCAACGTCTAACCCCCATGTTTCTCTTTACAGCTCTTCTCAATGTAAGCCGGAGACCTCACCGTGTTCCCTCCCTCAGAGTGACCCTAGGATCCAGGGGGAGCTGCTACCCCCCTACAGCCCCTACCTATCCCCAGGTTCTCCCACCCCGTACCACCCTGGCACTCCCATGCCCCTAACCCACCTCTAACCCACATGGACACTGCATCTTCCTCCTCCCCCAAACCACCCTCCTGTGTTGGACCACAGTTCAAAGGCCTGAAGTCCTCCCATGAAAGCCAGGCCAAGCAAAACCACATGTAACACAGTTTTGTATATGATCAAACCATGTCTCTGTGTCTTTATTGTCCTATCGATGTTCCCCTCACAGCTGCAGGAATCAGCGCCATCTCCACTCCCTTCCGCCTGGACCTGCCAGAGCAGGAACCTACTCACCCCACCCTGGGGCCCAGTCTGAGTCATTCTATCCCCCTTCCTCCACCCCAAGCACTGGGGTCCCGGAGGTGGGCTAGAGAAGGAAGGCAGCCACAGCCCCAAATCCTCTCCATTCCACTGTCCAGGCTCTGTCCTCTAGGGCCAGAGGGGAGTGGTAAGCTGGGACAAGGCAAGACATTTGCCCCCATAAGGAAATAGCTGGGAACTGTTGCTGAGGGAGGAATCTCAGCCAAATGATACAATGAGTGAACAGAGCATGTATGGGACTTGGAAAAGTAACATCAAAATATCAGCACAAAACTACCACTGCCCTCCTTCCTATGATGTGGGTTCACCACCTATCTGTTCCCGTTAAAAACAACCTGGCCAAGTGTAGTAATCCTTGGGAGGGTGAAACAAAAGATGGGGGTTCGAGGACAGCCTCAGCAAGTAGTGACTCTCTCATCAACCTAGTGAGACCCTGTTTGAAAATAAAGTAATAAAATAGGTCTGGGAGTAGCTCAGAGTTCAATCTCTGGTTTCAATCTCCAGCACCACAAAACAACAGAAAAAACCAACACTGGCTCAAGAAGTTGCAACTGCAGAGGAATGGAGAGTGATTAAAAGTCACAGCAGCGGCCTGGCTCACATGGGGAGGACCCTGAGGATGGGTGGAGGAATGGAAACACGGAATGACTCCAGCAGCCGGCTCAGCTCTACTGCTCCTTTTTCTGCTTGTGAGGAGGCTTGGCATTCCAGTAGAGGAGGACCTGGGCAGCAATGAGGCCATTGCAGAGAGAGGAGACCACGAAGACTCCAGCCATGAGGAGGTCTCCAGTTTCCTGGTTGTAAGAGATGGCTACAGTCACCCCTCAGCATAGCTCAAGAAAGGTTTCCCTACCAACAAAGGCTTCAGAGAGGGCAGCCTAGTTGGCAGACAGAGGGATGCCATGAGACTTTGGTGCCCTCTGGAGGGAAGACGGTGCACTTACCTGAATGGAAGTGAAGATTCTGGCCAGGGAGCCCCCAAAGAGCAGAAAGACTGTGATGGCTGAGAGTTGGCCCGTGTGCCCATTGCGGTAGTTGGTGGCTGCCTGGAGCAGCTAGGGAAGGAGTTGAGACCTATGGTTCTGTCACCTGAACTTTCTCCATGTTCCCATCGCTGATTTCCCCATTGCCCTCAGTCCAATACCCCTCACCCTGGGCTCCCACTGTACCCTCGACCCTGCCCCCCCCAAAAAAAGCCTTTTCCCTGCTCCCACTACCCACCTTCCCCACCACCACAGCGGGCACGTTGGAGGCCTGGAGCAGGGTGATTACTGCCAAGGGTGTGAGTGGTGAGAGCAGCACTAGCAGGACCAGCGTGTAGCAGGCAAGGAAAGCAACTCCTGGGGTCAGGGAAATAAGGGGTCAGTCAACCTCTCTACATCCTTCCCCAGGCCTGAGCTCTCAGCAGGGTTCCCAAGGGTTGTGAATCCCCAGCACCTTTCACAGTCTGTCCATTGTAGTGTAGGACCAGGAAGCAGATGGTGATTGTCTGGAGCATCAGGAACAGGGCTTCACCCCAAGAGCTGTAGAGTCAAGAGTTGGAAGGAAGAAAGGCGGGCCTGGAAAGAGGCAGGGAAAGCCTCCATAGCCTGTCCATCCAGGGACACCATTCTCTGATTCTGCTGTCCTTCACAGTCCACAGCCCCGCCCATGACTGACTGATTTAGGATCATGGATGCTCTCCACAGGCTTACCTGTCATCCCCTCATGCCCCCACCCCCGTAATGACTAGATGCCTGGAATGCCGAAGCTTTCCTATCCTCTTACCTTCCCTTTTTAAAATTTTTATTTATTTATTTTTTGGTAGTACTGGGGATTGAACCTAGGAATGTTCAATCTCCAAGCTGCACCTCTAGCCCTTGCCCTTGTTGTTTTTGAAACAGGATCTTACATTGTTTCTGGGCCTTTTGGCTAAGATCAAGTGTAGAAACAGGATCTTACTAGGTTGCTGAGTCTTGTTACAGTGCTGAGGCTGCCCTCTAACCTAGGATCTTCTCAGCCTCCCAAGTACTGGGATTATAGGCGTGTACCGCCACGCCTGGCTTTACTTCCCCCTCCTTTTTTTTTTTTTTTGTGGTACTGGAGATTGAACCCATAGGCACTCTACCTCTAGGCTATACACCCAGCACTATTGATTTTCTTTCTCTCTTTCCAGAACTGGGGGTGGAACCCAGGGGCATTCTACCTACCTCTGAGCTATAGCTATAGCCCTATTTTTTATTCTTTATATTGAAACAGGATCTCACTAAGTTGTAGAGGGCCTAAGTAGCTGAGGCTGGCCTCCAACCTGTGATCCTGTCTCAGCCTCCCAAGTACTAGGATTACAAGTGTGTGCCACCACACCCAATCTATTTCTTATTTTTGAAACAGGGTCTCATTAAGTTGCTGAGGCTGGCCTCAAATCTGCAATCCTCCAGTTTCTGCCTCCCAAGTACTGGGATTATAGGCGTTTACCTTTCTAATCTTAAACCCTATTAGAGTAGTGGGCATTTAACCTTGGGGTTGAAGGGTGGGCCCCTCACCTGAAGGGGAAGTTGTTGGTGATGCTGTAGACGATGGTCCCAGTCAATGCCACTAGCTCCAGCATTACTGACTGGAGACTCAGTCCTTCCGCACTCTTGGCTCCCAGAATTTTAAGTACCTGGGGTAGCTTTACTGGGAAAAAGATGAGAAGAGTGGGGATGAGGAGCCTCCATCCCTTGGCAACACAACACAAAAGCTACAGAAGGGATTGGGAAGGGTGTTAACCCCGCTTCCCCTTAAGGGACCCATGCAGTTTAT
>PVLC010044709.1:0-12064 GCA_004027655.1 Graphiurus murinus | reverse complement strand
CGAACCCAGAGACATTCTACCTCCGAGCTACATTCCTCGTCCTATTTTTTATTCTTTATTTTTAAGCAGGGTCTCACTAAGTTATGGGGAACCTCACTAAGTAGCTGAGGCTGGCTGCAAACCTGAATCCTCTGGTCTCAGTCTCCCAAGTACTGAGATAACAAGTGTGCGCCACCATACCTGGCTAGAAGTTACTTTTTTTTTTTTTTGCGGTACTGGGGATGGAACCCAGGGACATTCTACCTCCGAGCTATACCCCCAGCCCTATTTTTTTTATTCTTTATTTTGAAACAGGATCTCACTAAGTTGTGGAGGGCCTCACTAAGCAGCTGAGGCTGGCCTCAAACCCGGATCCTCCAGTCTCAGCCTCCCAAATGCTGGGATTATAAGCGTGCACCACCACACCGGACTTAGAAGTGACTTTTAAAAGAAAAAAAAAATTAAATGTAGAAATGTACTAAGAAAAGCATAATAATACCAGTCTATCACTGAACTGCAAGTAATTAATATGTTGTCTGCTAACGTAACTACTTAGCATTTATTTTCCCTAGGTAACAGATTTGCACACACAGACGCATATATATATATATATACACACACACATAAATATACATATATATACATATATATACAGATTTGCACATATATAATGATAAAATGGATGGCCAATGTGCATATATTTGCATATATGTGCATATGTATATACCTATACATATATATGATTGATAACTAATATTGATCAAGTTGTTCTTGAAAATAAACTGCAAATATACAGGAAAATATACATTTTCTCTGTTAACATTAGTTTTTTGAGATTTGTTGGCATACACATGCCAGAGCTGCTTTTTTAAGTGCTGCATATTAATCCATTGCATTACTCTAGTAATCGTGTTTATCCATTCTCCTATGGACAGAACATTCACCTGTTGAAAGGCTTGAGGATCAGGTTGCTGATAGCTTTCTGCAACTACAGATAATGCTGGAGTGAACATTTGCACGTATGTGCGTGATCAGGTGCTTTCTTTCTGTATCTTTGGATCCAAGTTTACACGAGTAGATGGTGCACTATCTACTCTCTACTCACTTGGGCTTTCAGCAACCAGGTCACCTTGCCAGGTTCCTGGACAAGTTGAGTCCCAGGAGAAATTCAGGACCCATGGGAAGGAGTGAAAGTTGATAGTGCTGTTTGCCATCTTGATACCAGTTTCTCTGGTTCTTCAAGGACAGTGTGGCTTGCAGAGCCCCAGAGGACCTTGGCTGAATTTGAGCATGTTTTTGTTTTCTCAAACTCTCTGCCTCAGCCCTGACCCTCCCCAGGTCTTTGAGATTCCAGGAATGACCCTGGTGTTTGTAAAGCAGCCCTTTAGCGTGTGCACAGGAGGGGAGGCTCCAGAGAAGCTGCACTGTCTCTGCTCACTCAGGGGGAGCCTGAGATGAGCCGCAGTGTGAGGGCATGCTCTAGAAATCTCCGTGATGCCTGGCCAAGAAGGGCCCCTTTATGCATCTACGCAGGCATATGGGTCTTTTTCAAACCCAGGAGCCAATGGCTAGAAAGATCCTATGAAGCTGGGTCTTTGGCAAGTGTGTACACGAGGCCAGAGCTCTTGGGGAAAAGTGTATCTCTCTCCTTGTCAAGTTCTTAAGGAAACCCAGGCAGAGAAGAGAGAATGACAAAGGAATGTGGGCTTGGAAATGCCAGAGCTTGAAAGCTCTTGTTCAAAATACAGGTATCTTGACCCTCACCCAGCCTTGCTGTCTCCAAATTTCCAGACCAGGTCCAGGACTCTTCCTAGCAAGCTCTTTAGATGACTTCTGGTAGACAGCTTCATTTGGAAGCCACTGACCTAGTCTCACTCCCCGACCTTACAGATTGTACATTGAGGCTCACTCCGGTTCAGCACCCTGTCTGTCATCACTTAGAACCCCAGGGCTGGTCAAAGCAGGACCAGAAGCTTGGTCCTCCAGCTTTTAGGCCAGTGCTTGCTTTCTGCTGCATTTGGCCTGCTTGGCCCCGGCTAAGAGTCTGTGTTCCAAGGAAATCCACCAAGAGTGTGGGCATGGAGGGGGGATGCATTGGCCAAGTAGCCAGCGCCCCACTCTCTCGTCATTGCTCATTGTCTCCTATAGGCGGATGGGGCAGCGTGGGGGCCTATTTGATTTTCTACTCTACAATCTTCTGAGCTCTTCAGCACTCAGCTGGGTGATAGGCGGCCTGTGGGAACCTCAAGATGAGGCCTACTGAGTGACTCAGGGGGCTCATGGGTCCCTAACATTCACAAAACCATTTCTTCCACAAGGGGGATTCAGAGAGGAGGTGCTGCTTAGTGGGGACAAGTCTGGCCAACGAGGAGTTTGCCCAGGACATGGTGGCAGCTGAAAGACGTCAAATTTTGCTTGGCTGGCTCCTTTGCAATGAGCAGAGGCTCAGAGGGTGGGAAAGGATGGGAAGAGAATTTGGAACGAAGCTGGGTGCCAGCAGGGGATAGATGGATCTCCATCTGACAGGCCATTAACTAAGCTGGAATGTGTGCTGGGGCCCGGCACACACCACGACAGATGCACGCACACTGTGCAGAACACTAGCCTGAGAAGCCACTGCTGCCCGTTGCCTCTGACCTTTGAAAAAAGGTGGAGGAAGACACATAAACAGTGTCACTCCCCCAGAGAGACTAAGGTCCTCAGGTTAAACTTTAACTAAAAACATATCAAACAAGACCCCCTTTCTTCTTTTTTTTTTCTTTTTGTGATATGGGTTATTGAACCCAGGGGCATTCTACCTCTGAGCTGTACTCCCCAATAGGATAATAAAATATTCTATTTATTTATTTTTTATTTTGAAACAGGGTCTCATTAACTTGCAGAGGCCTTTGCTAAGTTGCTGAGGATGGTCTCAAAATTGCGATCCTCCTGTCTCAACCTCCTAAGTACTGGAATTACAGGTGTGTATCACCTGACCGGGACTCCTTTTCTAACTTCTGCCTTTCTTTCTACCTGGCTTTAATGATTAATCCTAGCCATTTGGTGGCCCACCTTTTGGTGGGCTGTGGTATGGAATGTGGTGGTCACAGAGATGGCGTTTGGTGACTGTAATCAGCCATACAAAGGGACTGACTTTGAATTCTTTCTAACAAAAAACTATTTCCAATGTGTTGGCGAGTTTACCTTTGCATACATGGCAGTTAGGAGCCATTAGCCTCCCTTTTTCCCTCTATCCCTCTTTCCTTCATTCTTTCCCCTGAAGTCTAAATAAAGTTAATTTAGGCAAATCCAGTCTTGCCCAAGGACTTCCAATAAATGGCAGAGGACTTCAATATTTAGCAATGTAGAAAATTTAAAACAAACTGGGGACGTGGCTCAGTGGTAGGGTGTGTGCTTAGCATGTGTAAGACCCTGGGTTTAGTCCCCATAAATACATGCACACACACACGCGTGTGTGTGCACACGTGATAAGGCTGAGGCTATAGCTCAGTGGTAGAATATTTGCCTAGCACGTGCAAGGCCCTAGGTTTAATCCCCATTGTAACAAAAAATAATAAAGACTAAATAGTGTTCTTTGCCCATTTGAGCTTGTTAAGGAATTGTCCACTAAGATGCTGGAGATTGAACTGAAGGTCTCATGTGTGCATGCTAGGCGTGTGCTCTACCACTGAGCTACACCCCCAGCCCTGCCATGGACATTAATGGAGAGGTTGTCTGGGGAGGAAGAGGTGGAAGATAGAGGTTAGTATTTATTCTTTTGCTCGGCATATGTCCAGGTGAAGTGCATTTGGGGAGAAATTAACAAAGAAGGAGGCTGTGAGTTCTGTGCCCAGGCACAGTGGAACCAGGAAAGCAGCCAGCATTCATTCCTCCTGCCCGACGCTCAGTCAATCCTCGAAGGGCCTGACGTGTCACTACCTGTGGCAGGAGTGAATGCGCTGGAGGTGAGACAGGTCCAGGACTGGATGAGAGACCTCCATGGTGCCCCAGCTCTTAGATTTCAAGATAATCATGAGATAGGAGGAGAAGGCTTAAAACATGATCAGGATTTCATTCCAATAAATGAAAAATGTGTTGCGCTATGAGGAAGTATGTGGGGAAAGGTCTCATTTCTCACCGAGCCTGGATAAGGACCAATGTCACATACTTCAAGACAAGAAGCACTAAGGGGCTGCTTTTAGGTGCTTGGGGCCTATTTTCCTAAGAGTGCTTTAAGAAGTACCACAGGTCAGCAATCACAAACGTCCAAGTGGAGCATTGAGATCACAACACAGCACCAGGAGGAAATAAGTCTCATCAAACACATATCATTGCATAAGGTCGTTGATGCTGCAATCCAACAAGATTACATTGGAGAAAAAGGGGGTATGTCAAAACTAAGTTTGAACATCAGGGTGTTAATGCATAGAAGTGGACATGAAACTCTCTCCTGGGGTAGCAGTTTCTAGCTGACCTCCTCTGCTAGGTTAGTAAGAGTGGGTCAGAGGACATTGTGGGAGGCTCCAGAGAAGGAGCATTTGCTCCTATAGATCCACATGGCAGTCCTTCTGGGCCTGAGGTTTGTCATCTATAAAATGGGACAACTGATCTACCTCCTCTCATTCCAGCTGCCTTCTCTTCTCCAGGTGCCTAAGGTGGAAAGATACGGCAACCCAAGTGAGGCAGGGGTGGGACTCTGCACTTGGTGCTGCCAGTGCCTGTCTACTCCAGTGTCTCTTCTCTTTGGAAAAGCTTTGCTTTATGTAAATGGTCATAAAATGGCCTGCCTCAGTGTTGGTCCATTTCCTCAGTTGCTCTGTAGGGGAGAAGAGTTGATGCTTACCAGTCAAAAGAGAGAAGTCTCAAAGTCTCAGGGGCCTTGGAAGTCCCTAGCACCATCTCAGTAATGTCATCTGGTTTGCTAGGAACTGTTTCTTACGGTGACCTCTGCACTGTAGCCTGGGGAGCCGTGGACATAAGTGGTTCCTTCATAAATATTATTCTGAACCTAACTCTCTTAGGGAGAAAAAAAAATGCAACTTGGTATTTTTGTTCTGAGGGAAAATTCCATCTCTTGCTGGAGTTCCACATCTGGAATGCTTTCCTGCCAATTGCTCCTGTAGCCTAAAAAGAGAATGTATGAGAAGAACTTGGTAGTGTGTGACGAGGACCTGTCCCACTAAGGTATGGCTGATGGAGAAAAGGGAAGTGGCTAGGAGCTAACCCTGGTGCTCCTACCAAGTCTCAGACACGCACTCTGTGTGCGTGTGCAGCGTCTCTTGGGATCCTCCCAATAGTCTACTGGAGCTGGATGCCAATTCTCCTCTTTGTACAGATGCACGGTGGAGGCATAGAGAGCTTAAGTAACTTGCCCAGGGCTGCAAAGCTAAGCAGGAAAGCTGCCATTCAGACTTAGGCAGTTGAGCTTTTGAGCCCTGAATTTTGGGACTTCTTTGGGAACAGTAACAAGGTAAAAAGCTTTTTCGCAGTCTCTGATCTGTTCTAATCTCTACTCAGTCAATGTTTTGTGTCCCTTGCCCGGGCTTCTACTTCAAGATGCATTCAAAGCTGGCCACGAGTCCCGAAGCCTGTTTCAGAGAAAGAAATGGACGCTGCATTGCTGATAGAAAGTGCCTGCGTCAGCACACCAGGCCCGAGGATTTCCTCATCTTTTTTGGCCTCTTTGTTGGCAGTGGTGAGATCAATAAAGGAATGGAACGAAACATACCTTTGAATGCAGGTGGCCTCTATGAGGGTGGACAAACTGACCTTCACCTGAGAGAGGCTGAGGACATCTCAGGACAGGAAGCCAACCCTGTCCTCCCAGGCGAAAACTTCCTGGTTGGCCCGTGTCCTCTGGGGACCTGGAGCCAGAGGCACGTTATGATTCATGGGCCCTGGACATTTTTGTCTTCATGAACTCCTTCCATAAAAGCATTTTAAGATTACATTCCAACTAGTTTTTATAAATGCATGCATATCAGTATTATATATTACGACTTTTTGACTTCAAAGTCTAAAACAGTTTCCGTGCTTGCTATGCCTAATGGACAAGTTGGCCCTGCCTGCAGCCTCTACGCCTCGGCACACATTTATCTGTGTGTGCTCTCTCTCTGTTTCCAGAGTTGGCAGAGAGTCTTCTGAGCACTATATGTTGGGTTGCTCTCTGGACTCAGCTGACGGATGGTGCTTTGGGCACAGTGGAATGAGTGCCCAGGGGGCTTAGGGAAGAGAGAACAGCAGACTGAGAGTGCCGTGGGGTGCCCAGAGAAGGCCCTTGCACCCCGCCCCGAGAAGCTGTGGTCAGGAGTAGAAGGGGGGTGGCGGGGTCTCAGCCATTGCAGCAGAGTATTGTGTAGCTACATTGGCTTTACATGGGGCCTGAAGTCATTTTAGCAAGGAGCTGGGAAGTTCCAGGCCGTTGGATAGGGCTGACTCCATGGCAGTGACTCTTAACCCGGGCTGAGGTTCGCCTCCCAGGTGCCATTCATCAGTGTGTGGAGACTTTGGTTGTCCCAGCTTGGGAGGGTGCTACTGGCACCTGGGTGGTATCGGCCCAGGATGCTGCTCAGTATCCTACAGTGTGCAGGACAGTCCTCTCTGATAATGAATGGTCTGGTTCAGCTATCGGTAGTGCTGTGATTGAGACATCTTGATGTCAGAGGGTGTTGCAGGCACCAGGTTTAGGTGAGTGGAATCTTCCTAGTAAGAAAATGTGTGATTATAGCCACAGACTGGCTGTTTTTTTTTTGTTTTTTTTTCTATCTCCCTCAAGTCCTTTTTATTTTTTATTTTAAGACAGGGTCTCATTAAGTTTCTGAGACTGGCCTCAAACCTGCGATCCTCCTGTCTCAGCCTCCTGACTCAGATCTCTCACTCCCCTGGGATTACAGATGAGTGCCACCACAACCGGCTTCTCAAGCCAATCCTTGGGGTGGGCAGACCACCTCTTCCCACGAAGGCAGAGCCAGGTGAGCTCCTGGCATCCAGAGTGGAAGTTTCCAGAAGTGGTGGCACTGCGTTGTACTGGCAAATTCCCAGAACCTTCGTCTTCTCTAACTCCCACTGACTCCCACGTGAGCGAGCTGGGGTTTTCTAGTCACCTTGTTCTCTTCTTGGGGTACTGTAGGGCACGGGCTGGGAGCTTGAGTCCTCCTACCCAGCCCAGGTGCTGAGATGAGTCCCCGCTCTGCTAGCATCTGCACGTGGAGGTTAGTGTTAGGGGAGGTGGAGGGTTTTCTGCGCCAGACCACTGCTGTGTTTTCTCTGTTCACCTGTGCGTCCATCTGAAGAAGGCAAGGGCCATCTTCTCCGTGGTTGGCCTCAGTTTCATGGCCCAGTCCTAGGGGGTGACCCTGTGCTGACCTAGTGGTACAGAGGAAATCTGTGCAACAAGATGGGTGACAAAGCCAGGCGTGGTGGCACATGCTTGTAATCCCAGTACTTGGGAGGCTGAGACAGGAGGATCGCAGGTTTGTGGCTAGCCTTAGCAACTTAGTGAGGCTCTCCTTAACTTAGTGAGACCCTGTTTCAAAATAAAAAATAAAATAGGTCTGGGGTAGTAGCTTGGAGGTAGAATGCCCCTGGGTTCCAACCCCAGCACTGCAAAAAAAAAAAAAGATGGGGTGACGTGGTGCCCCATTCTGGATAACCTGGCAGGCAGCTGAGCAGGAAAACTAGAGCTACTTCTGGGGTTCTTGTATTTTTGCCACTCACCACTTTTAGATGCAGAAAAGGGAAGGCAGGAGGGGTGGGGGAGGAGTGTTTGGGGGCCACCGCTGGGTCTGATTTAATGGTGAGAGAACAGGACTCCTCCCAGCTTAGATGCAAATCTTAAATCCTCAGCCTTGTCTGCAGGTGGTGCTGAGGCCTCTGGAATGGGATTTAATCTTGCTTGATTTATAGTGAAACCCAAGCTATCCAGCACCCCTGGGGAAATAGCCATTGTAGATAGAAGGGTTTTCTTCATTATAGAGGGTTTGGTATTTTTAAATATTTCAAGTGTTACTTTTCTAAGGTTTAACAATTTGGGGTAGAAATCTTTTTTAATGCTGAATACTATGGAAGTTCTTGGATTGTTGATGAGTAACTGTACATGAAATGTTCCCAAAGTTCTTATGTTTGGTTTCTTTAGTGTTCTCTTTCCTCCCTGTTATTTATTTATTTATTTATTTATTTATTTATTTATTTATTTATGTTTTTGTGGTACTGTGGATTGAATCTAGGGGCATTTTACCTCCAAGCTATACCCCTAGCCATTTTTTACTTTTTTTCTTTTTTGAAACAGGGTCTTGCTAGGTCGCTGAGAGTCTCACTAAGTTGCAGAGGCTGGTCTTCAACCTGCGATCCTCCTTTTACAGCCTCCTAAGTACTGGGATTACAGACATGTGCCACCACGTCCAGCTCCTTCCTGTCTTTTGATACTTCTTGCCACTGTCCACGGGCATTCCTTCTTTCTCCTTTTAATTTTGTTGATTTTATTCTGTGGTGGCCTTGGACACCAGACATGGAGAAGCCAGACTTTCTGCAGCAATAGTGTTGTGAACTGTCAATGTTCTTCATGTGACAGTTCTCCCCAGGCCTTGTGGAAAATGCCAAGACTTTAAAATGCATAGACTAGCCAGTCGTGGTGGTGCATGCCTGTAATCCCAGTACTTGGGAGGCAGAGACAGGAGGATAGCAGGTTCAAGGCCAGTCTTGGCAATGTAGGGAGACCCTGTTTCAAAACAAAAAATTTAAAAAAAGGGCTGGGAGTGTAGCTTGGAGGTAGAATACCCCTTGGCGGTAGAATGGTTCAATCCCTAGTACCACAATAAACAAATGCAGAGACTGAGGGACAGCTATAATGCACAGTCTCATTTTCCTTTGCTTCCTGGTTCTGGGTCATGTTCCACATTGCCAAGGCAGCAGCTGATGAGGGCAAACCTCAGCATCTTCAGAGTGCTAACCACCAGAGACACGGGTAGAAGTCACAGTGGAACTGCGTACCTCCAGCATACTTTCAAGAGTTCTATGAAGCAAGAACTATTGTTATCATCCTACCATGTACAGTTAAGAAAGCAGAGGCAGACAGGTGATGTTCTGGGGAGGCACAGCTGATAGAGGAAGTGGCAGAGCTGGGATTTAACTTGCGTACACCCCCCTCAGCCAGCATGGCTACCCTAGATCCTCCTGTAGCTAGTGAGAACAGACCAGGTGTCAGGCCCAGTGGAAAGGCAAGGCAAGGCAAGCAAGGCAAGGGGCAGACACCCATTGAATGCTCCTGGATTCTGGGGACCCTGCAGGGCACCCTTGGACCACAGGCGCTGCTATGGCAGTGGCACTCAGTGCCGTACTTGGCATGGCAGAGGTGCCCCTCCCTTAGCTGAACACCGCCTGTTCACAGCAACTCAGAGGGGTTACTACAGCTCCCCTGTTACCAGAAGTGCTGGCTCTTTCCAGCGTACAACAGTGCCCAGGTGGAGGACCCTGGGGCCCACCCCACTGTGCATTAAATAGGAAGAGAAAGGGCAAGACTTGCTGAGAAACACCCCCTCTGTACCCTCCCAGATCTTGTTGGGACCTGCGTTGGTGGCTCCAGTGGCTTGGTCTGGAGCTCCTTTTTCTCTGCGTGTGTCTACAAGAAGCGGAGCCCAGACTGCCCTTGGACGCGTGCTGGGGCTTGTCTCCCCGGTTACAGCTCGGCCTTGCGATTCTGTTTCACCCTCCCCTGGCTGCAGGTGTCTCAGCCAGGCTGTGAGCTTGGTAACTGGGGGCTACTCTCAAGTTCTCCTCTAGCTGAACCGTGCACACAGTAGGTCTAAGAGAGTCAGAAGGGGCTTAATGGATGTTCCTTGATCAGACATCTTGATGAAGGTCCGACCGTGTGTTATACTGAAACTGTGAGGTTGGGGAAGTCGGCTCTGGTCTTGGGGCTCTCATTGTAATGGGATTGGGTGCAATGTGCTTAGACTTAGAAGCAAATGGAAGAGTGACTAGAAGCCAGGGTGGGGGTGACAAATGCATAGAATCCCAGTAGTTGGGAGGCTGAGATGGAAGTTTGAGGCCAGTGTGTGGTAACTTAGCAAGATTCTGTTTCAGAATAAAAGGGGGCTGGAGGTGGTAGCTGAGAGGTAGAATGCCCCTAGGTCAGTGAGGGAGGCTGGTGGTGTGGCTCCAGTTTGCACACCCTGGCCAGACTTGCCACAGCCCAGTGATCTTTTGGCATGAGTTTTATTTATTTATTTATTTATTTATTTATTTATTTATTTTTGCGGTACTGGGGATTGAATTGAGGGGCATTCTACCTCCAAGCTATACCCCCAGCCCTATTTTATATTCTTTATTTTGAAACAGGATCTCACTAAGTTGCGGAGTGCCTCACTAGGTAGCTGAGGCTGGCTGCGAACCTGGATCCTCCGGTCTCAGCCTCCCGAATGCTGGGATTACAAGCGTGCGCCATCACGCCCGGCTTTGGCATGAGTTTTAAAACACTCACCTAATCTGTACCTTTCAGACCATAAGCGATAAAGAACTTCAACTTAGTGGTGGGTGAATCTGAGAGGTATTGATGGCCCAGGAAGGACCTAGTTTATTCCATACTCTTTGGCTCACTCCCTTGTGCTCCTCTGCCCCGGACTCATAGGATGGAGACAGAATAGAGTAGGTGTCCCTGTCATTTTTCAGGAGTCACAAAGCCTAAGTTCCTGAGTTCAAATCCTGATCCCTGACTTAGCAGCTTTGTAATCTCGGTCAAGTAATCGGCCTCTGAGCCTCAACTTCTCCATCCGTAGCTGCTGGGGATGGGTGCCAGTGGTACCCACCTAAGAGTTGATGTAAAACAAATGGATGGTTCATGCAAATTGCCAAGCAGGGACCCTGGCACGTAGCTGGCGCTGATTCTCCATCCTCCTCACCATTAGGGGTTCAGGAGGGCCGTCTCCCTGGGAGACCCCACCTGGAGCACTTCTTTCCTTTCTCTGCAGACAACGGTGATGACCACTCTGAGGGAGGCGTGGTCGAGAACCACGTGGATGGGACCATGTTGGGAGGTGGGAGCAGCGCTGGCCGGAAGCCCCTCAAGTCCGGCATGAAGGAGCTGGCTGTTTTCCGGGAGAAAGTCTCCGAGCAGCATCGGCAGATGGGCAAAAGTGGAAAACACCACATCAGCATGGAGGAGCCCAAGAAGCTTCGGCCGCCACCTGCCCGGGTCAGTGGGGTCAAGTCTGGTGGAGGCAGGAGGGCATGGAAAGGGATGTCACAGCTGGGGACAGCACCGTACTGTGACCCAAGTGCTGTGCTACCTGTGCAAAGCGCTTGGGAGCCCAGTGCTGCCCCTACGGTGTTCAGTGTCCTTTGGGCCAACCAGTCCCTTTGGCTGGGAGATGCACTGGACATAGGGCTTCTTGAAGTCCCTTCTAGAAGCTCTGCATTTCTGTTTGGCTTTGGGATGAAGCTGGAGGAAATGAGTCCCAGAGATGAAGATGAAGCTTGCTCGCCCCTCTTCCTGAGCTGGCCTGCTTTCCTCTTTCCGTCTGGACTTTACCAGCTTGAAAGGGTTTTACCAGCTTGAAAGGGCTTATGGCAGGGAAAGATGTTTGGGCCGTGGGTTTGGGCACAGACACTAGGGACAGCCATTTGGATCCGGTATTTGCAAGTGGGGCCCATTTTGACCCATGAAGGCCACAGAGGGAGGGGCGGAGTGAAAGTTCTCATCCATGTGACTTTGTTCAGGGTGTGATGGGCACGGTGGGGGTCACTGGACTGGTTGCCACTGGTGGTCCCTCCTAGCTGCGTGGCCTTTGGAAAGTCCCTGTGGACACACAGCTTTCTGAGGCCGCATTCAGCGTGAGTGTTTCGTGTACCTACTGCTCTCACTCCTTGCACCCTCTGTCCTCTGCCTGTCTGCCTGCAGACCCCCTGCCAGCAGGAATTGGACCAGGTCCTGGAGCGGATCTCCACAATGCGCCTTCCAGATGATCGCGGTCCCCTGGAGCACCTCTACTCCCTGCACATTCCCAACTGTGACAAGAATGGCATGTACAACCTCAAACAGGTGAGTGTGGGTGCCCTGGGCTGGAGGGCCTCCTCCTCAGCCCCGGGGGCCCTGGTGGCCTAATTCTTGCCC
>PVLC010044708.1:0-12056 GCA_004027655.1 Graphiurus murinus | reverse complement strand
CCACCCTATAGGGTGTGCTCAATCTTAGAAAAGTCTAAGTGGGCCACACCTTTTTAATCCCCTGAATCCCAGCCCCCATGGGACACTCAGGGCAAAGGTCAGACCCATCTTGAAACACCCATCTTAACCGGAGGAAGAGGAGGGCCCACTTTGGACCGCCTACCTGTCGCCCACCAATACCTGGAAGAAGGAGGAGGTCCAGACTTCTTCTGCGCCCACCTCTCAAAAGCCTATAAAAAGCCGGGCGTGGTGGTGCACGCTTGTAATCCCAGCATTCGGGAGGCTGAGACCGGAGGATCCGGGTTCGCGGCCAGCCTCAGCTACCTAGTGAGGCACTCCGAAACTTAGTGAGACTCGGTTTCAAAATAAAGAATAAAAAATAGGGCTGGGGGTGTAGCTCGGAGGTAGAATGCCCCTGAGTTCAATCCCCAGTACCGCAAAAAAAAATTAAAAAAAAAAAAAAGCCTATAAAAGACGGAGTTTTAGCCCGCCTCGGTCTCTTTTGGAACTGGGAAACGCGTCTGGCCAGGAAGATGCCTGCTCACCCGTTTTTCTCCCCCTTTCCTTATTTTTCCTAAATAAATTCCTACTTTTTGTTCCTAAATGGCACGTGTTAAAATTCTTTTTATCACGGATGCCAAGGACCCACGTGTGGGACCGGTTATCCCACAACAGAAACAGGATCTAAATTGCTGAGGCTAGCTTTGAACCTGTGACCTTCCTATCTCAGCCTCCCAAGTACTGGGATTACAGGTGTGCACCACTACGCCTGGCTTCACTAATATTTCATGGTGTAAATATACCATATTTTATTTTATTTTTTTGCAGTACTGGGGATTGAACTCAGGGGCATTCTACTTCCGAGCTACACCCCCAGCCCTATTTTTTATTCTTTACTTTGAAACAGGGTCTCACTTAGTTGTGGAGTGCCTCCCTAGGTAGCTGAGGCTGGCCGTGAATCCAGATCCTCTGGTGTCAGCCTCCCAAATGCTGGGATTACAAATTTGCGCCACCATGCCCAGCTTAAATATACCATATTTTATTAAACCACTTTCTTCCACTGATTTGAATTTGGGCTGTTCTTGGTTTTTGCTGTTTCAAACAGTGCCACGAATATCCATGTCATGTCACTTGAGGGATAGTAGAATGTTTCTTTGGGATACAATACCTAAATGGAAAGACTGGGTACCAAAATTTGTGTATATGGTCAAATTTTACCAAGTATCATATTCCTTCTCCAGTATAGTTCCTTACATTCCTCACAATTTTAAAGGAACTCTCTCTCTACCACCTAACACAGAATTTCAAATAAAAATTTGCCAACCCAGTGGATGCAAAATATTTCTCAGTGTGGCCGGGCGTGGTGGCGCACGCTTGTAATCCTAGCATTTGGGAGGCTGAGGCAGGAGGATCCGGGTTCAAGGCCAGCCTCAGCTACCTAGTGAGGCACTCCACAACTTAGTGAGACCGTTTCAAAATAAAGAGTAAAAAAATAGGGCTGGGGCTGTAGCTCGGAGGTAGAATGCCCCTGAGTTCAATCCCCAGTACCGGGAAAAAAAAAAAAAAAAAATTTCTCAGTGTGGTTTCAATTTGTAGTTTTCTGATTACTGTAGAGATTGGGCATGTTTATTGTTCATGTGGAATGTCTGTATCTTTTGACCCTCCCTCCTTTTTGTGGTATTAGAGACTGAACCCAGAGGCATTCTGCCTTTGAACTGCGCCCCCAGCCCTATTTTATTTTGAAAGAGGGTCTAAGTTGCTGAGGGCATTGCTAAATTGCTGAGGCTGGCCTTGAACCTGTGATCCTCCTGTCTGTCCCCCAAGGACTAGGATTACAGGTGTGTGCCACCACCCTCTGCTCTTATTGAGTTTTAAATATATGTTAGGTTTTCTTTCTCTACACTTGTAATGGGAATTATCTTCCAGTTTGTGACTTGTCTTTTAACTTTATGGTGTCTTTTGGTAAATACAAGTTTCTAATTTATTATAGACTAATCTTTCTTGCACTTTAATACTTTCATCTATATATGCATTGTCAATGTTTTAAGTTTTGTTTCTGGGATTTCATGTTTAATCCATTTGAAATTTTTATGTATGATGTAACACAGGAATTCAATTTTTTCCATTTCCATATGGATAAACAATCTTCATAGCTGTTCATTTATTAAAGAGTTAGGAAATAAGAATAATTAATACTTTATGGAATATTTTCTCCTTTCTCCACTGAATTAGATCACTTTTTATATCAACCTTCCAGATACATGTGGATCTTGACTCTTGTCCTATGCACAGCAATACTACAACCATTGCTACACATTTACAAGTTGAGGTATCTGACACAATTCCCTCATGTCCTTTCCTCTTCAGGACTTCCTATTTATTGCCTTTTCTGACCCTTTGCTCATCTACACAAATCTCAGAACGAGCTTGTAAAGTTCCACAAAAATGTTTTGGGATTCTGGAGTTGCATAGAATCTACATAGCAATTTGAGGAAAACTGACATATTATAAAGGGTATTTTAACACTTAGGTCTTCTCGAATGTCTTCCAGTAAAGATTTTTCTCTTACAGGTCTTCGACATCTTTTGTTAGAGCTATCTCTAGGAAGCTTTGTTGCTGTTGTCAAAGGTGTGTTTGTGGAATATTACATATTCAAGTTGTTTGATGATGATACGTAGAAAGGCACCAACTTCAGTGTCATCTTCTATCTAGCATCTTGGGCAAACTATCATTGCTAGAAATTATAGTCTGTTGAGTTTTCTAGGTAGACAACCATATCTGCAAATCATAGCCATTTTTGTTTCTCCTGAGTTTTATGTCATTGAAAAGTAGTAGTACTGACAGGCATCCTAGATCTATTCCCAATTTTATTATTAGTTTTTGGTACTGGGTATTGAACCCAGGAGCATTCTACCTTTGAGCTACACCCTAGCTCTTTTTCTGTTTTTTTGCGGTACTGGGGATTGAACTCAGGGGCATTCTACCTCCAAGCTACACCTCTAGCCCTATTTTTTATTCTTTATTTTAAAACAGGGTCTCACTAAGTTGCGGAGGCCTCACTAGGTAGCTGAGGCTGGCCACGAACCCAGATCCTCCTCCCAAACCCGATCTCAGCCTCCCAAATGCTGGGATTACAAGCGTGCACCACCACGCCAGCTTCTATTTTTTATTTTTGAGATAGGGTCTAAATTACTGAGGGTCTTGCTAAATTGTTTAAGCTGGCCTCAAACCTGTAATTTATTTGTCTCAGCCTCCCAAGTAGAGATTACAGGTGTGTGCCACTGCATTTGAAATGCTTTTTTTTTTTCTATTCTCAATTTTAAAGGGAATACTTCCAATAGTTTCTCATGGAGGATGATGTCCTTAGTTTTAGTTTGCATTTTAATATAGACATTTATCAGGTTAAGAAAACTCAGTTTGTAAATCAGAAATGAGTTTATCTTTATCTTAATCTATTACTTTTTCTTCTTTAATTTGTTAATATGGCAAATGATAATACAGGCTATTAAGCCACACTGCATTCCTGGAATAAACCAAACTTTCTAATGAATAGTATTTTTTCTGTATCTAACTGAATCTGATTTGGTGATATTTTACTTTTATTTGCTAGTGATGTACTTTGTCTATTTTGTTATCTAGATTATACTGATTTTACAGTATAAGATTCCCCCCCACCACATTATCTAAAAAACTTCCTATGAGGTTAAAATAATCTCTTCCTTCAAAATTTGGAATTTACTTGTAAAATAATGTGACTTAGGGTTTTCTTTTTTTTTTTTTTTTTTTTTTTTTGTGGTACTGGCGATTGAACTCAGGGGCATTCTACCTCCGAGCTATACCCTCAGTCCTATTTTTTATTCTTTATTTTGAAACCGGGTCTCAGCCTCCCAAATGCTGGGATTACAAGCGTGAGCCACCATGCCCGGCTTACTTGGGGTTTCCTTTATGGAAAGTTTTTTTTTTTTTTTTTTCCCCATACTGAGGATTGAACTGAACTATACCCTCAGTCCTATTTTTATTCTTTATTTTTAAATAGGATCTCACTAAGTTGCAGAGGACTTTACTAATTAGCTGAGGCTGGCCACAAACCTGAATCCTCCTGTCTCAGCTATTTAAGAAGCTTGTCTTTTCTATACTATTTTTCTTGTTTGACTTTTTTCTGTTGTTTTTACTTAAGCTGAACAATCTGATAAGCTTTTTTTTTTTTTTTTTTTTTTTTTTTTTTTTTTTTTTTTTTTTTTTTTTTTTTTTTTTTTTTTTTTTTTTTTTTTTTTTTTTTTTTTTTTTTTTTGAGGTACTGGGGATTGAACCCAGGGGCATTCTGAGCTACAACCCCAGTTCCATTTTTTTCTTTTTGCAGTGCTGGGAATTGAATCCAAGGCCATTCTACCTTCAAGTCACACCCCCAGCCCTATTTTTTATTCTTTATTTTGAAACAGGGTCTAAGTTGTGGAGGGCTTTACCAAGTAGCTGAGGCAGGCTGCGAACCCAGATCCTCCAGTCTCAGTTTCCCTAGTACTGGGATTACAAGTGTGTACCACCATATCCAGCTAATTTTCCTTTTTTCTAAAAAGCATTTAGTTCATTAAGTTCCCCAGAAGCATTATTTGCATTCCCCAGAGTTTTGGTATATAGTGTTTTTACTTTTATTCAGTTTTTAATATTTAATTACTAATGATTACTTCCTTTGACTCACCATTTAGAGTATTTTAAAAAATTTCAGACATACAAAATCTACATGCATATGTCTTTGTATATACATGTTTCTTCTAACTACTTAGAAAATACAAGTTACATATATTTTGTAATTTTCTGTGATTTGTTTTCTGGCTCAATTTTTATACATGACCTCTGTGTGCTTGAAAAGAAGTGGAATTCCTTCATTGCTGGATACATAATTCTATATATGGTCTCTGATCAAGCTTAATGTTTTGTTCAGATGTTCTAAAAAGTCTATTGAGGGACTAGAGGAATATACCTCAGTGGAAGAGCACTTGTCTAGCATGTGAGAGGCCCTGGTTCAATCCTCACTACGGTAAAAATAGTCTCTTGACCTATCAGTAATGGAATTGAGTTGAAACCTTCTAGTATAAGTTTTTGTTCTTTTCAAGAGCTTCATTAATTCTTGCTTTATATATCTAGAGACTTTCTTATTAGGTCCGTATATATTTAGAATTACGTTTTTGGTGAGTCAAATCTGTAATCACTATGTGGAAACTCACTCTATTATAATGATACTTATTTTCTTGTGGTATGTTTAAAACCTGTTTTGCGGTATTAAGTGGTTACCACAATTTTAGGTTAAGTGGGTTCTGCATTATATATTTTCTTCATGCTTCTCCATATACTTATTTTTAGCTAGTTTTTCTTTGTAAAATCTAATCTGATAAACCCAGCCTTTTTTTTTTTGTACTGGGGGTTGAACCTGGGAGTATTTTACCTCTGAGATAAATCTCTAGCTCTTTTCTTTTTTAAATCGAAGCCGGGTGTGGTGGCGCACGCTTGTAATACCTACTTGGGAGACTGAGACTGGAGGATCCAGGTTCATGGCCAGCCTCAGCTACTTAGTGAGACCCTGTTTCAAAATAAAGAATAAAAAATAGGGAGGGGCGTGTAGCTTGGAGGTAGAATGTCCCTGAGTTCAATCCCCAGTACCACAAAAACAAAACAACAAAATTGAAACAGGGCCTTGCTAAGTTGCTAAGGCTGTTTTGTATGAGTGTGTGTGTGTGTGTGTGTGTGTGTGTGTGGTACTGAGGATTGAATTCAGAGGCATTCTATCTTTGAGCTACACCCCCGGCCTGTTTTATTTCTTATTTGTAAACAGGGTCTCACTAGGTTGATGAGAGTTTAACTACTTGCTGAGACTGTCCTCGAACCTGTGATCCTCCTGTCTCAGTCTCCCAAGTATAAGGATTACAGGAGTGTGCCACCATGCCCAGCTCTGAGGCTGTTTTTGAACCTGTGATTCTCCTAACTCAGCCTCCCAAGTAATGGGATTACAAATGTCAGCCACCTCTGCCAGCTAAACCCTGCTTTTTACTAGTGAGTTTGCTCCATTTACATTTACTGGGATTTATTTGAATTTATTCCTACCACTTTTTTAGTTTTCAATTTATATGCACTAAATACTTTGAGTATCTTTGACATCTTATGTTGCCTGTTTAATGCCTCATATATATATATGTTTTTTGCAGTACTGGGGATTGAACCCAGGGGCATTCTACCTCCAAGCTACAATCCTAGTCCTATTTTTTATTCTTATTTTGAAACAGGGTCTCACTAAGTTGCAGAGGGCCTCACTAAGTAGCTGAGGCTGGTCTTGAACCTGGATCCTCCTGCCTTAGCCTCCCAAGTACTGGGATTACAAGCATGTGTCACCATGCTGGGCAACTTATATGCACTAAATAATTGAATATCTTTGACATCTTATGTTACCCATTTAACGCCTATTATTGATATCGCCTAATATTGATAATGCCTAATATTGATATCTTGACATTCCAACAATAAAAGAACTACAGAATGCTTAACACTGACCCTCCCTATCCTATTATTGCTGTTTAGAATATACATTACTTGAAATAAAACCCAACAATCCCTTTATTTATTTAGTTTATTTAGATTTACCTAGGTGTTTACCATTTTATTTGTTCACAATTATTTTTTTAAAAATCTTTTATCATCCTTCTGGGATTATTTTCCTTCTTGAAGTACATTCTTTCTGCCTTAGTATTACTCGCTCTCATTCTTAAAGAGCAATTTTACTTCCTACATAATTCTAGATTAACATTTGCTTTCCAGTATGCTGAAGAAAATATTCTATTGCTTCCATTAAAAAGTCAGCTGTTAGTCTTTCCTTTATAGTTCCCCCCCCCCCTCTCTGGGTGGTTTTAAGATGGTGTGTTTGATGATCTACAGTTTCATTATGATGGTCCTATGCATGAAATGTATGTTTATCTTATCTAGAGAATGCTGTTCTTGGATATCCATCATTTTTTTTTATCATCTTGGGTAATTTGCAGCCATTATGAAACATCTCCTCTCTTCCACTCTTTTCTTGGGTTTCCATTCTATCTTCTAGATTTCTTCAATTCCCTTTTATATTTTTCATCTCCTCATCTGTTTTTTAAAAATTTATTTGGGATTGTCTTCCAACTCTCTAGTTCCCCTGTCAGCTCTCTTTATCTACTGTTTAACTGTTCCATTGAGTTTCAAATTTGAATAATTATATTTATCATGTTTGGATTTTACAGGTTTTTAACATTCAATTTTACATGTTTATCCTAGTAATAATTTTAGGTATATAAATATTTTATACATAGAAAACTCTATAATTTATATGAGAATTCTACTATTTGTATTCTTTGAAGAGGATATCTAAATTCATTACTTCTGATGGCTCTCATTCAAGGTGGGTTACTCCTTTGTGTTTGGGGATCTTTGACAATGTATTTCTTGATCTTAATTTGTGGACATTCAAAGTTCCCATCCTGGAGAATCTTTCTTCCAAAAAGCATTTACTTCTAGCAGAATGAAAGTCACATGCAAATCAGAATTGAAATCTCTTAGATGATTTTAGCACAGATCATAAATTCTGATGCTACTCCAAGGTTTGTTGCTGTAGGAATCCAACCTGAGGAAGCCCATCTTCTTTTAACTGCCTACTTGCCACTTTTATTACCCTCTCCAAATTTTTACAGCTTTGGTCTACTCTGTGGATTTGAGTGGCTTTCAGCCTCAATCTCTCAGTATTCCTAAACTGTGTGTTTAGTCTCAACCCTAAATCTTGGGTGTGGAAGCCCTAACTTTAGTCCTGATCACTGCTCAATGTTGTTTGCTTGTTTGGGGGTAAAAAGTTGACTGAGACCATTCTCACTTTTAATGAGACCAGCAATGCCTCAAATTATGTGTCTTATCATAGTCTTAGAAATTTTCCTTAGTCCTGATACTAGGAAGCATAAAAATAAGCAAGAGTTTTGACACTTAGATTTAGAAGTTATCTATATACTTACCACTAATTTTTTATATGTGTATTTAAATATGTTGTTTTTCATGACAAATTTGAAGTCTCTATCCATCACATTGAAGTATAAAGTCAGTATCTCAGAGAATCACTGTATCTCAAAAGATGGCTGGAAAAGAAGTAAGAATTCTAAGCTTTTATGATCCACAGGCTGGCATTTGCTTCTTTGGGTTTCTCCTATTCAGACCCTCAGCTGCTCTGGGAAGATGGGCAGTGCTTGCAAAAATTCTGTTAAATTTTAATCTGTAAGGCAGCTTTTCTTAGGTCATCATATAATAGCAATTTCCCATTTTGTCCTCAATTTGTGTTATAGGGAGAGCATGAATCATTTTATATTTGTAAAATATTCCATTTGTAAATTTTTAATAAGACCATAAAAAGTATTGTTTTATTCATTTGCCTGTTTTCTGAAAATTTAATTTCTAGATTAAAATAAATAAATCTCAAACAAGAGAAAAGTACATATAATACTGGTGCCTATATTTTAATGTTAATGAATGTCGCTCTTCATTTTTTAATATTTTGTTGCTTTTTATTTTCCTATCCTTAGTACCTAGCTAAAGTAGGCATTCCATAAATATTCACTGAATGAAAGACGTTATTGACTTTACAGGAGAACACATATTTTCCCCATTATTCCCAGTGAAGTGGACAATTTGCTGTGAATTTTCACGGTTTTAGCCTTTCCCAGAACAAAAAGTACTTTCAAGAAGGCTGAAATCTTTGAGATCTTGAATATATTAAAGCTATTGCATATTTAAATTACTAGAAGTTTCTAAAAGGAAATAATACTTAAAACCAAAGTTACAAATTTCAATCTATTTAAACTTTAATTTGTGCATTTGTGGTAATTTATGACTGCAAAACACTTTTTTCTTAGAATGACATAAAGGCACATTTCATTTGACTGCATAGTGTACCATTCTAAAATATCCTAATTTCCTCACAAAGTGCTTGAGCAGTCACATACACGTACAGTAATAGCAAAATATATTTACACTCTTAAAATTTTAAATCTGACTAAAATATATATATTTTTAAAACTACAGAAAAAATTAGTGCTTTCTTGAGCTTAATTGTGTGAATATACCCTGCCCTCTAATTTTTTTAGTGATTGAATTCAATTAAAAATTTTTCTGTACACTGTGTAGTTATAAAATGCTATGTCAGTTTTTAATGCTAAAAGCCCATTTTAGACACTGCTTTCTATGCATATTTGATAACCAGCAAAGGTGAGCAGACTGTACCTCAAAAGTATTTAGTGTTTCATTTTAATGTTGTGTTAACACTGTTTACTAAATTAAAGCCAGACAATTATGCTTAGTTCCTCTACTGTACTTTCCCAAGGAAGTTAACTGGCATTTTAAACAATACATGATTCCTCTTTCTACAAGATTTTCTCCCAAAGGATCTTGGGTAATAATCAATTTGGAAGGCAATATGAATTATCTCTGGACAATTTTAATTGTTCTCAGAGTACAATAAAAACATGCCAAAACATCCCAACAAGGCTGAAATATTTACAAATATTTTAAGCTCAACTCTTCATAAATCAGTATGCTTTCATGTTCCTCATGAGGTTTGAACTTGAGCAATTTTTAAGAAATGAGCTCACTGTGATTAAATGGTTAATTCAGTACGGTTAGTTAACAACTTGCTATTCCTGAGGTAATGACCCTAATATGCTAAGCACAGGATCAAAGATGTTATTATTGAACTAAGGAAAAACAATGAAGTCATAAACTAGGAGGGAAAAATAATTAAAAACAAAACAAAAAACCCAAAAAACTTCAGGCAAGTGCAAAGTCATGATTTGCAAAAAAGACATACCATAACAGTATAAAAAGCCACAAACGGATCCTCTGAAGAGTTGTAAAAAGTATTTGATCAAATTATTTTTCAGACTTTTGAGGTACAGCTTTAGTGTTATAATAATTTTTATAAAATATAGACTGTTTTATCAAAAATATTTATACATTCTGTTACAATATATTGCTTTTGCCCTCAGTATCTGCCAATATAAAATCTGGATCCAGTGGCCTAAAATGTACAAATGCACTTAATGTAAATGCTGGAGTTTGAGGTGTCTGCTTGGCCACTGTACAAAAGTGATGAAGTGGTGAAATTAAATAAGCCTACAACACAGAATACATTACAACTTGCACATATACATGTTCACAGCATGTATACAATGATAATCCCTATGGTTTAACAAAGATATAGTTCCCTTCTACAGCAGACACAAGAACAAGACGAACCAGGTTGATAAATGTAGAATGCATATAAAAAAGGGGTAATCAGTTCACTGATTTTAGAAGAAGATATGACTGAACATACTGGGTGGACTTTGGGAATGCATACAGGTAACAACACAGTATCTTGGTTCAGGCTGATTAGAAGTCCTCATTTTAACATTTAAGTAAATGCTGATGTTTCTTTTCAGCACTGTTTAATAAAGACTTGTTTGGCAAGTAGCTCTGTTGGAAAATTATGAGGTTTTGTTACATGGTTGGTAAAGATAAGGCAATAAAAAGTTTTCTCCTGATAAATATAGAAAATTTATAAAAGACATCAATTCATTGTTTTTCAAAAAAAAAAAAAAATCAAGCCACGAAAGGTATGTAAACTACAGCTACATTTTTTGATATTAATTTCTTTAAAAAAAAAAATAAGAGCAGTTGCCTTAGTCAAACAGAATCATACTTTATGTGAACAGTAATAGCATTCCAACCCCTATTTTTTTCTTTTTGTAAAACGCAGTTAAGTGATTCATCTTCCTTCCACTTAAGGCAGGCATATGGCAAAGACAGGGACTATAAAAGAGTGGTTCTTTTTTTAAGAAATAGACCATTGATCCAAAGTATTCATTTGTGATGGATTTTCATGGTCAATGTTCATTTATCCTAAATTCCATGAACCTGTTTCCAGTGCTCAGATTTATGTTGAAAATCATTGAGAAGCCACTTTTCAAAAAGGTATTAAAATTGTACTTTTAAACAAATCTTCATGTGTTTTTTAAAAACTCAGAAGCTATTGGTGGCACAGAGAGCAAATGAAGGGTTGCTATTTTTAAGAGGTCTTCTTGTGAGTCAGTCTGTTTGGTTTCACAGTGTCTAGAAACTTAACACCAATCAGCAATGTAGTCAAAATCTCTGAACATTTCTTGCTCCTCTTCTGAAAGTATCCTTGGTTCTCGAGGTGGAGTCAGAATAGGTGCTTCTGAGGTAAATTCATCATCAAAATTACTAACATCTTCCCTTCCTCTGATGGTAGGCACAAATGGTGGCTTTACTTTTTTGTCCATCAAAGCACTCCAATCAATTAGCTGGGTCACAAAATATAAAAGGACCAGTTTAGTTTTCTACTCCTTTTGCTCTAGTTTCATAAAAAATTTTGTATTTCCATACTTACTCGGAAGAATGGGTGCTTCTTTACGTCCTCTGCATCTTTCTCACCAGCTCCAAGGCGCCGCTCAGGATTTCTTCTTAACAGCTGACACAACATACATAAGTAAAATAAAAACCAATAAAATGAATGTTGTTAAGGAATTTTTTTTTTTTTTTTTTTTTTTTTTTTTGCGGTACTAGGGATTGAACTCAGGGGCATTCTACCTCCGAGCTATATCCCCAGCCCTATTTTATATTCTTTATTTTGAAACAGGGTCTCACTAAGTTGCGGGGGGGCCTCACCAGGTAGCTGAGGCTGGCCGCGAACCTGGATCCTCCAGTCTCAGCCTCCTGAATGCTGGGATTACAAGCGTGAGCCACCATGCCCTGCGATAAGGATTTTTCTAACTTTCAAAGATTTAGATAATTTTGGTTTGTATTTTTCTTTTTTGCGGTACTGGGGATTGAACTCAGGGGCATTCTACCTCCGAGCTATACCCCCAGCCCTATTTTTTATTCTTTATTTTGAAACCGAGTCTCACTAAGTTGTGGAGTGCCTCACTAGGTAGCTGAGGCTGGCCGCGAACCCGGATCCTCTGGTCTCAGCCTCCCGAATGCTGGGATTACAAGCGTGCGCCACCACG
>PVLC010044707.1:0-12376 GCA_004027655.1 Graphiurus murinus | reverse complement strand
TACAATATATGTGGTTCATTTATACTTATTTTTTCTCATTTTTGAGAATCAAATTATACACTGATGTGTAGTCACTCCTGTTGGGGATATTTCCAAAACTGGAGAACATTAGGAAAGAGAAGAGAGAAGACAGGTACTGTAGAAGGGCGAGTAAGCACCGTATTTTGCAATATAGCCTTAGGTGACCCAAAGAGTCTCAGAACAGAGCTCTTTTATTCTCTGCAGGGAGATTGCCCAATGTGTAAGAGTGACATTCACAGCCAGGATAGAATGCTTTGCTATGTTCTGGTAGAGTTAAAATTGGGGGAGTTCAGGGACGGGAACAGAGTTTTGGTAAATAACTTGGCATGTATATAATGGGTATTACATAAATATGTTATAAAGTTGTTTCAAGAATTCAGTAAAAGTCTCTCCATAAATGTTCTGTCACTGTGTGAGGCACATAGTAGGCACATAAATAGTATCTTTTATTTTATTTTGCTTAACTATGGTGAGTTGAATAATGAAAGGATTGCACAGATTTACTTCCAAGTCAAGATTGCAGGGTTCTTTGCCTCTCTGAGAAACCTATGGGGTGACATTCAAACATAGAGTCTTAAAACCAAAAAAGCAATGAACATCTGAATAAAGGCCAGATGGAGAGGTAGGGGAGCAGGCACAGGGGAAGAACCTCTCCGTACATATCTTAATTGCAACAAATCAAAAGGAATTTGCAAACCTGCTGAGGAAGGAAAATATTAAAATGTTCTATCTCTTAAGGGATAACCACTGGAACTTAATTGTATAGTATTCATTTTTATTTATTTAAAATTTTCCTGATAGTTATTATTTAATGTGCTGCCTTTACATTTTTAAAAATCTTAGTAATTCCAGAAGGCTATTTGTTCATGATTTCTACTCCACCCATCATATTTTTATATACCATTTGAAGTTTCTGAAGTAGTAACTTACAACAGGATTTTGCAGGTATTAAACTCTAACAGAAATATATTTCCTTTATAGGAATGTGAAGCCTCCATTTGGGCTTTCATAGGACCAGTTTTATCGACCATTACTGGAGATTTGTGTGTGTGGTAGGGGTTGTTTGTTTGGTACTGGGGATTAAATCCAGGGGCATTCTATCTCTGAGCTTCACCCCCAGTCTTTTTTATTTTTTATTTTTGAAACAGGGTCTACCTAAATTGCTGAGGCTATCTTCAAACCTTTGATCCTTCTGTCTCAGCCTCCTAAGTACAGGGATTAGAGGCATGCACCACCATGCCCAGCTTGAGATTTGTGTACTTATTTGGAAAGTAGATAGGGTTGCCAGGTCAGTATAGGACACCCAGTCAAACTTGAATTTCAACAAAAATTTGAGAAATGTTCATATGTCTCAAATGTTGCATGTAACATAATCATACTAACACATTATTAATTTTTTTAGCTAAAATTAAAATTTACTAGAAGTCCTATACATTTTTACTCCCTAAATCTTGCAACCATAAAACTAAATATTCTTAGTTCATTAATGGGAAGTAGGAAAATAAGTCAAGGAGAAGGCTAAAGAAGAATCAGAAGCAAAGCTTTGAGGCAACAACCCACTTTCTCATTAAAGTATATTCACCTCAGCAATATAGCTCAAACAACCTACAAACTCTATGAATTGTCCAAACTATTGAATGTATACAACTGGGAAAACTCAACGAATTTAAAGAGTAATTTGATTTTGCACTCATACTTCCCAATTCAAAAAGGTTTGCTTCATCTGTTATATTTCATAAGCAATCATTTCTAAAATCTGGTGAAGAACAACTCAAGATTGCTGTCCCTTGATATAAAAGTGAAAAGATGCCAGTAAGTCACTGAAATTCATGAGTTCACATTCTCATGACTTCATAAATCCTATTTCTTACGAAAGAGAAACTGCTACTAAAACTTCAGGCAGATACGCCAAATCATCCCTGGCTTCCTCAGTGAATTTTGTATGTTCTGTGTAATAGGACAAGTTTCACTATTCTAAGAGAAATCTAACATTCTAAAACTTCTTTCTTTAAAGGTTTTCATTTCATAAACATGTTAATTACATCATCAAGAACTTCAAAAACAACAATTTAATGTCCTGTAAATTTCTAATTCTCAACCTATAAACCCAGTTTGGTTCATAGATTTTGGGAAAGTAATAAATAAGAGATAGTTTATTTGTAAGCTGACATCTAAAACAAAGTCACCCTGACAGTCCAACGATGCCTTGTGACATGACGTTCCCAAAAGAACAGAAGAAAAATAAGTTGTTTGAAATTGTGCTTCATCCAAAATCAGAAAATCTTTTTCTAATTCAAATGGCACACGCTATACACCTGCATTTCAATAACAACATTTTAATCTTGAATCTTTCATCACATGTAACTACTCAACCTGGGCAAACACCCAAGGGTTAACAAGAAAAAGATCATGAATTTCAATATTTCAGTTCCATTGTCAAGACCACATGAGAGAAAACATGTACCAGCAGCATTCTAACATGTACCCTTATCTAAGCACTTGCATATCTATTACCAACATGCAGAGAATATGCACAATCATAAATACTCCCCTACCTATAATGGTAATTTCAATCATCTCTATTTCAAAATGCATTATGACCAGCACAACTTTCAACAAGGGTTACTTTCTGATGGAAAGACATGGCTAAGGAGAGCATTCTTAACACATTTTTTGGGTTATTCATAAGGGCATTTCATCTATTATCATTCCATGAAAACAAATAAAAATTGCATGTAAAATTTCAAAATGAAGCCATTGCATTAAGGAGGTATTTTTCAAATTCTTAATAGATCATCAGACTGTTTTAATTTGACTCCTTAACTCATCCTATTCATAGAATGTATATGTACAACAAAGTGTGAGTAGTTTATGTCAAATATAAATTGCATAAAAGCTTCTACTCTCTGCAGCAGTGTTGCATTAATAGACAAGCACATGAGTGCAGTGATGGATTGCACAATATGGCCAGCACGAATAAAGTGGGTTTCTACAAATGTATTGTAAAGAGATGAACAAATACTTTACATTTCAGAACACAGCTATTTTGACGTCACATGTTAAAGAAGGTCCACAGTGGTGGATACTAACAAGTTTAAATGCGTAGATCTTGGATTAGACACATGAAGAACTTTGGAGGAATGACAACACATCCAGAGAGAAGATGAGGTTGAAGGTAAGATGCTCTTCTTTAGGATCTAATTAGGTTCTTCCCACCTCCCCACTTTTTTTTTTTATCTCATAGAGACACCTTAGCAGAAGCAATCAGCTTTGACAGAACACCGAAATCCTGGCAGTGAACCATAAATTGACCATTACCATAAAAAGAGCTGCTAAATGAGAAACCATGTGCTCAGTATAAAACTAATTTCATGCTTTCAAAAGCACACAGTGGCTTCTAGCAAGATAGTGGCCCTGGGACTTGCTGAGACAGATTGGTGAACACAAACGGTTTGCTCCTGATGCGTCTGCTTAGTCAAGCTTTACGTGTACTGGCAGTAAACGGGGTTCTCGAGTCTTCTGTCAAACAAACACACACTTATCTGTAACTTTAAAGATGAAAGCTATAAAAATAGCTGCCTCAAATAAATTTAATAGGAGAAAATATACACATATATACAGATACCCCATGTGCCATGTTACCTTCCATTCAAATACAAATAGACTTGCAGACTTAACATCCTAAACACTTGATATGCAGAATGTTATTTGAGTACATCATAATCCTCCTTCTCCTTGCTGTGTAGAAGCAGCTTCTCATCATATAGAATTTGAGCTCAGCAAAGCTTAAGCAATAGGGCTCCACCTTCTAGGAGGCTAACTTTGAGCCTGCACTTATCTAGTTAGCTCTCAAATACCCTATACTTAAAATGCTACATCAGACTTTTCTGAGCACAATGATCTAGTAACTTAACTTCCACAGGTGAGCACCAGGGTAAGTTATGTTTAAATGACAAAATCTGATACATTTAAAATATCACATCTAATTAAAACACACTTCAAGCAGAAATGCTGTTAATCCTCTCCTCTGTTTCGGCATACCCCACTAGAAACCAATTACTGTAGGTTGTCCACTGCATGACAGGTCATAACTTTTAATTATTAATAATGTCAGGCTTAACGAGGTGTCAACTCCAGTATGTAATCCATTTCTCTTACTTTCTTAGTTATCTCATAAACAATACTTGTTTCCTCCTATATATTTGTCATGCCAAAGATTCCACAAAGTGCATTTAGTTTACAGCCTTTTTTGTATACCTGAAGCATATAATAACACAGCTAATTACCTACTTTCAGTAATGATAGCAAATCACAGAATATCACTGACTTGTTCTGGATGTTTAAAATGCAAAGGAAGTCACCTACTGGTAAGATGTCCTCGGCACACAGCTAGTACCACACAGCTAGTATAGAAAAAAAGGATGCTAATTACACCCATTTAAGGAGTTTACTTCCCAATAAAATTAAAGAACCATATATTTGCTCTTCAGCTTCCCCCTTTTGGACGTGTCAGTACGACGTGATAAACAGGATTGATGACTCCACAGGATTCAGCACGATGTACGGAAGAATCTGCTACTGACATCCCAGACCCCAGCATCCAAGTTTTAGAATAAAAATGCTCACCTCTGCTAGGAAGTCCACTCCACATCCTGGCAGGGCTTTCACCAGCTTCACAAGCAACCAAGTTGGGTAAACAAAACTTCCAGAATGTGACCAGGGCAATGCACAGTGCTACCGGGACTTGGCTGCAGCCCTGATTATCCGTGTGACAGCACCGCGTTATATCAGAGCTGCTCCAAACCTTCCCAGTTGCTGGCTTATTGCACTGCTCATTGAAAATCCTTTACACGCTGGCAACATTTTAAGGAAGGACAAGCACGCTCTGAGTCATTTGTAAAGAAAGCAGAGCAATTTCAATTCTATATCTCCACGCGTGCTGAAACCAGAGGCACTGTCAACGCACAAGTCTGAGGTGGATTTATGCCGAGAAACAGGCAACCTAAGCCTTCATTATCAATGCATGAAATCAGCTACTGTGATCAAATTCAAGCAAACCACAAAAAGGATATAATTATGAAAGGCTCCACAGATTTAGCACCAAACCTTGTGGAATGAAGAATCATCTATCAAAATTGTGCAAATGTTAAAAATAGCTCTGGCTTTTCAACAATAAGCAGGATATAGAGAAGAAATCAGTAGTCTATATTATAAGCATTTGTCATGAAGGTTGCAAAAAACAAAATAGCTGTAGGTTCCTGGGACTTCTCTACTGACAAATGAAATCACTAGAGGCTATGAGAATTATAACAACAACAACAAAATCATGTATTTGACACAGATGCCCACTAAAGAGCAAGTTAAATATCCTTTAACTCCTAAGTGCCTGTCTCTAAATTAAAACGATGATAGTAAAAACATGCAGGGTTCTGTTGATATCAGGGCAAAAAACTAGCAATTGTGCCCTAAGTTATTAAACAGTAAAGATTGTATTTGTGCGACAAAATAATAAATATGCTAAATTGAATTTTCAACACAATAATTTTTTGCTCATTATTTTTAAAAATCAGTACCTCACTACAAACACATATCCCTGTTCCAACCACCCCCAAATTTCAACCTTTACCTTTTAGCAATTTTCCTTTTTGGTTACTAAATATAAGATGCAAGAACCAGTTGAGACAGTCCTTAACAGCACAAGGTAGCTATGTCCCAAAAAGTAGCATGCAAAGATTTGAGATCACAAAACATAGAGCTTTGACATGTGTGTGCAAGTAAAAAGGACATAAAACATTTATCAAAAAAAAAATCACAAAATAACTGAAAGAAACTCCTGGTAGGGAGCTTTCTTTCTCTTTCTCTCTCTCTCTCTCTCTCTCTCTCTCTCTCTCTCTCTCTCACACACACACACACACACACACACACACACACACACACATACTTTTCAGATTTTTAAAATGAGTTTTAGGTCGTCACTGAGACTGTAATGGCAGAGCAGATCAGGATCCACTAACAGCAATGTTTGATTTGAGGATCTTCTGCAAATGACTGGGTTCTTTTCTAGTAATGCTACTGTCTCTTACATGACATTTTTAGTAGTATTTACAATCTAAAATATCTGAATAAAAATAAATAATATACTGTAACATACATTTACATGAACACAGTATTTTGGAGCAATGTTAAACATGGCACTCCCTGGGTATCCTCACTGTGTCCCTATCTGTAGAGCTGACTCCTTACAGGCTACTAGTTAGACACCCTGCTTTGGAGACAGATATAGACAGAGTGGACACACATATGAGCACATGTGTCCATGCATGTATGCATATATCCACATCACCCTTTTCACCTTTTCAGTCACTTTGTCACCTGAATTCCACTTATTTTGTGAAGCCCCTAGGAAAACACTTGAATGTATCATGAGAAACGGCCTTGGGCATCCCTGATTTTACAGTCGCTCAGCTTCCTCTCTTTCTCTCTCTCTCTCTCTCTCTCTCTCTCTCTCTCTCTCTCTCTCTCTCTCTCACACACACACACACACACACACACACACATACATACATACACAACTCTTCTTCTTGTCTTAGGAAATAGTTTGTGAAAGACTGTGTGCCTAAAAAAATTTTATTACCATGTATAAAGTTCCCTAGTAATAAGATAAAAATTTAAAATTAAACCACAATTTTCATTTTCGGATCCCAACTCTTTATCTTAAAACCTTTAGTACCTGTTGCATTTCAAAATTCAAATGTTCTCAGATTTTAAAAAAGCAATCCCCTGCATATACCATATAACATCTCTGAAGTGGGGGGTCTGAGGCAACAACTCTATAATCAGATACATTAGCATTTCATAGCAAAACATGTGTATATTCATACTAGATGGGATAAATAAACATTATAATTAACCTCACATCGGTTCAGGTCAGGCTTTCCCATCAACATGAATCTTCCATATTTCGGAACTTCTTGGATTTCAGGAATTATAGGTAAAATATTGAGGACCTGGAGAAATGTTTACCTTAATTTATAAAGTTAAGGATTGTAAAATGGTGCCTATGTAGGTGTTCTCTTGTGTGGGTGAGACATTTAGAGGGTACCAATGCTTTAGCAGGCTGGGCAAAAAATACGTGGGAAGGTGCTGAGACATAAAGCAGAGCAGAAACTTGGCAATAATACAAGATGACAAAATTAGGGCATGGGGACCAAAGGCAAGAAGCCAATTAGGATTATCAAATAAATAAAAGGAAACCATAATAATATAAACCACTTTCTGATTACCTACTTTATACATACTAGTGTGAAAGATACTTGGCATAAATATTTTTAGCAACCTAGCTTAAATTCAAAAAGTTTTAAAAGGAAGAATGTAGTTTCAGAGTGAAGCATAAAATACTGAATTTCTTCCCTCTTTTTCATTGTACCCATAAGCAAAATATGGAGAATGTTAGACATCAGAAACAAACAAAAAGCATTACCTTGTAAAGTAAAGGTTCCTATTATTTGTGTGTGCACTATATACTCCTTGGTATGAGGGGTCTTCAAAATCATTTGTAGAAATAAATGGTAATATTCTTTACCACCAATATTCAACCCATTACTTTTGAAATCCACTTTAAAATATTCCAAAGAAACATGAATATTATGTCACATTTACCTGGAGTCTTTGACTATGAATATACTTAACAAATATGCCTTTTAAAGTAGGTAATATACAGAATATTAACACAGTGAAGCATGGGCACTGGACGGAAGACCTTGAGCCTACAGAATAGTCACCATCTTCTACAGGTATTTCCTGACTGCTCTTTAGGGTCTAGACTTACACTAGGGAGAAGTGTTCGCATTCACTGTACAAAGTACAGTGGGATGTGTGACTCTAATCTTAGTATCTAGAAGATGATCACAAAGTTATTTCCCATGTGAAGAAGGAAACTGAATTTATCTATTTCTTTGGACAGCACAACCTAATTTCATGAATTATTATTTCTTTAGCAACCCAAACGGTACCCTGATGGTTTCATGGAGTTATTATAGCTTCCAAAAGGAACTATCCAGGAGGGTAGGTAACACTTTAGGATCAAAATGAAAATTTCTTTATACCTTTCACATCATTTCTATGTAAGAATAGATGAACTTCCAATATCTACAGACCTGAATCTCTGGATGTACAAGGCAGGCCTCTCAACGGGCACTCTTGAAATGAAATGTGTTAGCATCATATAGAAGTCAACATATTCTGCCCATAAAAAATGCAACATCTAGCCCCCCTGCTCCTCCAAACTCTTCATGTAATCAAAGGAAGAGCCAATATGCTTCATAGTTGGCCCATGAACCAGTTCCAGAAACACCTTAAGTGCCAAGGATGAAGACAAATCCCACAGCCAGCTGTGAGATTAACAGGGATGCCTAACTTGGGACAGCCTCTTGGGCTAGGATACTGTTAAGAGAGGAAAATAAAGCATTTTTGTAGAAAGTTGGTCAGTCAGGGCAACAACACATTCATCCCATAGGGGAAACTGAACTAATTCATTCTACATTTCCATTGAGTTGGCTATTTGAAAGTCCTTCTCCTTCGATTAACTTAAAACAGGGAACACGTCTATTCCCAGGAGACATTGAAAAATTTCAAGAATACTTTTAAGGATTTAAATCAATCATCCACCAAACACTTACCATAATTGTCCAAGGCTCAGTTCCCACACTAAAAGGTGTCAGTGTTTAGTTTTCAAAATCTAAAAACCTATGTATTATGCCAGGTATGGTAGTGCATGCCTGTACTCCCAGTTCTTGGGAAGCGAGGACAGGAGAATCACAGGTTTATGGCCAGCCTCAGCAATTTAGCTAGACTCTCTGCAACTTAGTGAGACCCTGTTTTAAAATTAAAAAATAAAATAGAGTTAGGGGTGTAGCTCAGAGGTAAAACGCCCCAGTTTTCAATCCCCAGTATCACAATCAATCAACCAATCAATAATCAATAACCTATATACCTGATGTTAAATAAGTCTTATATTTTAGAAAATATGATATGCATAAAAGATTATAATCCAAAGAATTCTTAAAGCACATGACTTCATCCTTCACTAAAAAAGAACCAGTCTAATTTTTTTAAATATTCAGTTCAAATCCTTTATTTATTGATCCCTTAGAGTTCTAAACTTATATCATCAACACTCTTGTTTAACAATTTTTAACCATGTAGAATATGGAGTTATTTAATAATATTTTCCATGTCTACCTTAGGTATAGTTCTAGATTTTTGGCACCATCCAAAATAGCCAGGACTCTGTCTCAAAGTTGTAGCATTTTGGGGTAATTGGAATTATAACTTGAGCCTTCATCCTATTTCCAAATGCCCTACTCTCATTCCTAAGGAACTTCAATCAATCCCAATAATATCTGTAATATAAATCTCAATGAAATTTACCTAGGGAGAACAAATGTTGGGCACTAACTCTATTCTTGCTTAAAAGAACAGAGTAAGGACTTGGTAAAATACTTGAAAACTAAACAGTAAACAATTCTGGGTAAGATTCCTCAGAAAACTGAGAATTGGTCCACTATATGATCCAGCTATACCACTCTTGAATATCTTTCCAAAGGGACTGAAATCAGAATATTATAGTAATATATTCATATCCATTTTAATAGCACAATTCACAATAGCCAAATTATAGAAACAACCTTGTATCCATCAATAGATGAATGGATTACAAAACTATAGGGTATATGCACAATGGAATTCTACTCAGCAATCAAGAACAAAATAATATCATTTGCAGGAAAATGGATAGACCTGCAGGAAAATGGATGGACTTAAGTGAGATTAGCCAGTCACAGAAAGTGAAGGGTCATATGTTTACTCTAATATGCAGAAGCTAGTGAGTAATTGGGATATAAGACGGACTTCAGATATTGGAGAAGAAACTCCAGTGGAGCCAGGGAGGTGGTCTAGGAGTAAGGAGGGAGAGGGAGGATCAACGAAGGAATCACTTCCACAGACAGTATGTACATATGTGAGAATACCAATGTCAATTTCAACATCCCATATGGGGAAGAGGGGAGTGGGGAGGAGTCAGGGGAAAGCCCATCAAGTGCTGCGTACATGTATGTCACCATCAGTATGAATTACATTATGATGTGAGACTATAATGCACCAATAAAAAGTTTAATAGAAGAGACAAAAGCAAAAAAAGAAAAGTATATCTATATTTCTTGTACTATATCATCTCTGGGTATGAATTATTTCATGTTAGAGACAATTCTTGGCTTCTCCATTAATGATTTTGTATTTTTAATTTTGATTTATTTACTTATTGTTAGTACTGGGGATTGAACCCAGGAATAGTCTATGTCCGAGCTACACTCTCAGCCCATTTTATATTTTATTTTGAAACAGGGTCTCACTAAATTGCTAAGAATGACCTCAAACCTGTGATTTTCTTGTCTTAGCCTCCCAAGTACTGGGATTACAGGCTTGTGCCACCACACCTGGCAGATCTGGGATTTATACTAAGAAAAGCAGATGCTTTCTTCTCAAAAGTCCAATTTGACATATTTTGACCAAGATCCTTTCCTCCTTCAAGTCCATACTTTCATTAAAAATCACAGGAAGTCATATGAATTCTACCCGGTAAATAAGCTGCAAAGTAATTATTCTATGAGAGATTATTAATTATTATGAATATTAATAATTATTCTATGAGATATTTATAATTAAGAAGCCTAAGGAAAGAAGTATGTTCATTGTAAATAATTTAACCCACCTGCCTCACGCTGAAATTATTTACTTAACACACTTACTGAAAGAAACTCACTGATTCTTCATCAGTCATTTGTTATACTTTCACTATGATGCTTATATTTTGCAAAATCAGATTTCCTGGTTGAATGACAAATAAATTGATTCATCAAAAATGAAAGAAAAATCTGGGTGTGGTAGCACATTCCTCTAATCTAGTACTTGGGGGGCTGAGACTGGAGGGTCACAGGTTTGAGAACAGCAGGACTATTTCAAAATAAAAATTTAAAAAAGGGACTGGGGGTATAGCTCAGAGGTAGAATGTCCCTAGGTTCAAATCCCAACACCAAAAAAAAAAAAAAAAAGAAAGAAAGAAAAGAAGTAGAAGAAGGAAAAGCATGCATTTAAAACTGTTTCTGGGCTCATAGAGCACTTGCCTAATATGAACAGGACTCTAGATTTGATCCTTAGCACAGCAACAAACAAACAAAAATAAACAAACTTTTTAATGCAAAAGTAGAAGGCATTATCATATTTTAGATTCTAGCCCCATCTCTGCATCCATAACACAAACGTAAGTTTGCATCACTTAAAATTAATATTCATGGTGAATATCTCTTTTGTACTGGTGTATTGTAATTGTGCATAACAGTGATATTTGTAGTGATATATTCATATATGCACATACCATTTTTTGGTCTGTTTCCTTCCCCCATTTGTCCCCTATCCCTCCCTCTCCTTACCTGATAGTGCGGTTCACAGATACATTTGAATAAGCGTACAGCATTGCTCTGTTTTGCTTCCTCTACCTCCCCCTTTCCTCCCCTCTTCATTCCCCCAATCTCCTTCAGCTACTCTTCTGGTCTCCTAATTTTCATAAGATCCTTTTATTTTTCATTTTTTTTCTCTCTAGCTACCACATATGGGAAAAATCATGGCTAATATCTCTTAAAATAGATTACAGTTTTTCCATACATGGGGCAATAATAGTATATTTAAGTATTATTTTGTATTCCAGAACATTAAGGAAAAAATTCTCCCTCATTCTCATTCTCATTCCCTCTCTCTCTCTCCCTCCCCCCCCCTCTCTTTCTCTCTTTCCTCTCTCTCCTTCCCTCCCTCTCCTATAGATTCTGCTAATGCATAGAGGACACTTTGAGTGTGTCAAATGAGCCTGCTCCACCCTAAATGTGTATGTCTCATACCCTCACACCCCTTTGTGAGGAATTTCTTTGCTTTCCACATGCATTAATACATTCTAACAAAGTGTTCATGTGGGAAGTGAGGAAAACTCTTACTTTCAATAGACCTGTGTCACCATCTTGTGGTGATTCTTAGTGTTGCACTTTGAAGTTTAAAAATTCTTCAAAAATGTCTGGGAAAACACATTTGAGGATATATTTGACATTTTTAAATATATATGAGATGCAATGTGAGAAATTTGGCTGATGTATTTTAAACTCTACACACAAGGTTTGGAGATTTATGTAGCTCAGTGGTAGAGAGCCTGACTAGCATCCAGGAGGCCCTAGGTTTGATTCCCAATACCTCTAAAACAAAAAACCCACACACATATTTTAATGGTCACGATATCTATTATAACACCTTGACC
>PVLC010044706.1:0-12096 GCA_004027655.1 Graphiurus murinus | reverse complement strand
AAAAAAAAAAAAAAAAAAAAAAAAAAAAAAAAAAAAAAAAAAAAAAAAAAAAAAAAAAAAAAAAAAAAAAAAAAAAAAAAAAAAAAAAAAAAAAAAAAAAAAAAAAAAAAAAAAAAAAAAAAAAAAAAAAAAAAAAAAAAAAAAAAAAAAAAAAAAAAAAAAAAAAAAAAGCAACAAAGATATAAACTTAAGAAACCTGAAATCATGAGAAAGAAGAATAGCAATGAAACAATGAGTCCCCACAATTCCACAACAATAGAACATGCCAATACAGAATTGCAGAGATTGCCAGAAGGATAATTCAGAACATTAATAGTAAACATGATACAGGATTTCCAAAAATAATTCAGAGAGAGCCTCAAAGAAGTGAAGGATTAAATAAACAAAGAATCTGATACCCTGGACAGGAATCAAAAAGAAGCCCTGAATAAATGAAGTGAATACATCAATACAAACCATCAACAGTAGACTAGACCACATGGAAACAGAATCTCACTCTTAGAAGATGACCACTCCAAAAATTAACATATAGTGTATAATTAAAAAAACAGTTCAACAATATAAGTTGAATACTGAAGAGATCCAGGCCAACTTTAAAAGAGCAAGCCTAAGAATAAGGCATAGAAAAGGGGAGAGAAGCCAAAACCAAAGAAATCAAAAACCTTTTCAGAAAAGTAATGTGAGAAAAATTTCCAAACATAAAAAATGAGGTTGACATACAGGTACAGGAAAAATATAGAACTCCCATTAGATAAGATCAGAGAAAAGGTTCACCACATCACATAATCAAATTGATTAACACAGAGGCCAAGGAAAGAATCTTAGAGGCAACAAGAGTAAAAGACAAAACAGCATTCAGAGGCAAGCCAATAAGAACCACTCCAGACTTCTCAAACCAAGTCATGAAAGCTAGGAGGGCATGGAGCGACATATTCCAAACTCTGAAAGAAAACAACTTCCAGCCAAGACTACTCTACCCAGTAAAGATATCTTTCTAATTTTATAGGTAAATAAAAATCTTCCACAATAAACAGAAACAAAGAATTTACGTCTTCCAAATCAGTACTAAAGAAAATGCTCAAAGTGGTAAATTACAAAGAAGAAATAATAAATAAGTGTCAGAACCAGAGAAACAATGATTTCCATCAAACAAACAACAAAGCAAAGAAGAATAAACACTACCTCGAACAGAAGTTACAACTCAAAATGTTAGGAATTAAAAAATCATCTCTCAATAATCATGCTGAATATCAATGGCCTCAACTCCCCAATCAAAAGACATAATATGGCAAAATGGGTTAAAAATCATAATATGTCTATATGCTGTCTGTAAGAAATGCACCTTATAAGTAAAGATACTCACAAACTGAAGGTGAAGAGCTGGAGCAAGATAATTCATGCTACTGGAACTCAAAGACAAGTAGGAGTAGAAACTCTGATATCAGACAAAATATACTTCAAGCTTAAACTTATCAGAAGAGAAAAGGCAGGTCATTTTTTTACTGGTAAGAAGAAAAATCCAACAAGAGGATATAGTGATTATCAACATTTATGCCCCAAACAGGTGCAACCACTTTCATAAAACAAACTCTTTATGACATTAAGTCTCACATAGATCCCAATACAATAATATTGGGATAAGTCAACATTCCTCTCACACCGGTAGATTGACCTTCTAGATAAAAGGTCATTAAAGATTCCTCAGACTTAAGGAAAACCATAAACCAAATGGACCTACTAGACACATACAGAATATTCCACCCAACTACAGCTGAATTCACATTCTTTTCAACTGGTCATGGAACCTTCTCCAAAATAAACCACATACTGGGCCACAAAGCAAGCACTAGAAAATTAAAAAAAAAAAAGTGACATAGCCCCCTGCATCTTTTTATACCATAATGGAATGAAACAAGAAATCAAGAAGACCTAGAGAAACCTCATAAACACATGAAGACTGAACACCACACTGCTGAATGAGGAATGGGTCATAGAAGAAATAACGGGAAATTAAGAAGTTCCTAGAAACAAACAAAAACAGAGACACAACATATCAAAATCTCTGGGAGACTTTGAAGGCAGTATTAAGAGGAAGATTCATAGCACTGAGTGCTCACATAAGAACAGAAAATCACCAAATAAATAACCTAATGAAACACCTAAAGCCCTTGAAAAACAGGAACAGTCTAATCCCAAAGCCAGTAGAAGACAGAAAATCATTAAAATTAGAGCAGAAATCAATGAAGTAGAAAATTAAAAAATACAAAATCAACAAAGCCAAAAGCTAGTTCCTTAAAAAACAAACAAACAAACAAGATAGATAAATTGTCATCCTAAGCAAAAGAAAAAGAGAATCAACCCAAATTACTAAAATAAGAGATAAATGTGATATTATCACTGACAGTATGGAAATCCAGAGGATTATCAGAAACTACTTAGAAAAACTATACTCCAACAAAATGGGAAACCTCAAAGAAATTGACAAATTTTTAAATAACTACAACCTTCCTAAATTGAATCAAGAAGATTTAGAAAGTCTAAACTGAGCAATAGCAATCAAAGAGATCGAAGAAGCAATAAAGATCCTAGCATCAAAGAAATGCCCAAGTCCAGATGGCTTCCTGGGAGAAGTTTGTAAAACCTTTATAGAAAAGCTAATCCCAATACTTCTCAATCTATTCCATGAAATAGAAATAAACGGGACTCTCCCAAATACATTTTGTGAAGCCAACATCACATTAATACCAAAACTAAATAAAGATAGCTCAAGAAAAGAAAACTACAGTCCAATAATGTTGATGAAGTTTTGTGAAAAATCTCTAAACAAAATACTAGCAAGGCACATTCAAAACCACATCAAGAAAATTATATACCACTACCAAGTCAAGTTCGTCCTCGGGATGCAAGTCTGGTTCAACATTAAAAAAAAAAAAAAAATCTATGTAATTCACCACATAAACAGAACTAACAACAAAAATCACATGATCATTTCAATAGACACTGAAAAAGTATTTGACAACATCCAACATCCACTCATGCTAAAAACTGCAGAGAATCGGAATAAAAGGAATATACCTCAATATCATAAAGGCAATATGTGATAGGCCCGGAGCCAACATCACATTGGATGGGGAAAAACTATTAGAGTTCCCCTTAAAAACAGAAACAAGAAGCCAGGCGTGGTGGCGCACGCTTGTAATCCCAGCATTCGGGAGGCTGAGACTGGAGAATCCGGGTTTGCGGCCAGCCTCAGCTACCTAGTGAGGCACTCTGCAACTTAGTGAGACTCAGTTTCAAAATAAAGAATAAAAAATAGGGCTGGGGGTATAGCTTGGAGGTAGAATGCCCCTGAGTTCAATCCCTAGTACCGCAAAAAAAAACAGAAACAAGACAAGGATGTCCACTATCACCAGTCCTTTTCAATATAGTACTTGAGACTCTAGCCACACCAATAAGGCAAGATACGAAAATCAAAGGAGTACAAATAGAAAAAGAAGAACTGAAACTGTCTATATTTGCAGATAACATGATATTATACTTAGATGACCCAATAAACTTAACTAAAAGACTTATAGAACTGATCAAGAAATTGAGCAGTGTCTGGATACAAAAATCAATCTTAAAAAATCAGAAGCTTTACTGTATGCCAACTATAAATCTGCTGAAAAAGAAATCCAGAAAACATTACCACTCATGATACCCCTCAAACAATAAAATGCTTAGGAATAAATCTAACCAAGGAGATAAAATACCTCTACAAGGAAAATTATAAAACATTGAAAAAAGAAATTGAAGATCTTAGGAGATGGAAGGACCTCCCATGCTCTTGAATAGGGAGAATAAATATCATTCCAAAAGTGATCTACAGATTCAATGCAATATCCATTAAATTACCAAAGTCATTCTTCACAGACATAGAAAAATCAGCCCTTAAATTCATTTGGAACAATAAAAAGCCCAGAATAGCCAAAGTAGTTCTCAGCCATAAGAACCATGCAGGAGGTATTACAATACCTGACTTCATACTCTACTACAAGGTCATAGTAATAAAAACAGAATTATATTTGCACAAAAGCAGACACATAGATCAATGGAGCAGAATAGAACACTCAGAAACAAATCCACACACTTATAGCCAATTGATTTTTTACCAAGGAGTAAAAAAAAAAAAAAAAAAAAATACACTGCAAAAATGATAACATCTTCAACAAATGGTACTTGCAAAACTGGTTATCCGTATGAAGAAAAATGGAAATAAACCCCATTTTCAAGTCCTGCACAAGAGTCAATTCAAGATGGTTCAAAGACCATCTTAGAAAGATCTCTTAGACCAGAAACCTTGTAGCTACTTGAAAAGGGCAGAGGACCAACACTCCAACAATAGACATGGGTAAAACCTTCCTCAGTAAGACCCCAAAGATGCAAGAAATTAAAATGAGGATTAATACTTGGGATTACATTAAATTGAACTACTTCTGTGCACCAAAGAAAACTATTAAAAACTTCAACAGAGAGCCGATAGAATGGGAGAAGATTTTTGCCAGCTACTCCTCTGATAGAAAACTAATATCTAGAATATACAGAGAACTCAAGAAACTCAAAACCAAAAAACCCTCCAAAAATAAAACACACAAAAACAATTAAAAAATGGGCAAATGAACTAAATAGACAATTTACAAAAGAATACAAATGACAAATAAATGTATGAAAAAATGTTCGACATCATTAGCAATCAGAGAGATGCAAATCAAAACTACCCTGAGATTTCACCTAACCCCAATTAGAATGGCAATCATAAAAAAACACAAACAACAATAATTGCTGGAAAGTATGTGGAGAAGTAGGAACTCTAATACATTTTGGTGGGATTGCAAATTAATGCAACCACTTTGGAAAACGGTGTGGAAAAGCCTCAGAAGAATGGGAATGAACCTATCATATGACCCAGTTATACCACTCCTGGGTATCTACCCGAGAGAATGGAAACCAAACTAGCAGACCGATGCATGCATATCTATGTTTATTGCTGCACAATTCACAATTGCCAAACTATGGAACCAGCCAAGATGTCCATCAACAGACGAATGGATTACAAAACTATGGGATATGTACACAATGGAATTTTACTCAGTCATAAAAAAGAATAAAATTATGTCATTTGCAAGGAAATAGATGGAACTGGAGAACATTATGCTAAGTGAAATTAGTCAGACACAAAAAGTGAAAAATCGATGTTTTCCCTAATATGTGGAAGCTACGGAGAAAAGGAGACATAAGAGGGACTCTAGATGAAGAAAGAGAAATCTTAGATGAGTGAAGAAGATGACCTACCTGAGAGAGACGGGAGGGGGAAGAGGGAAAGACCTCAGTGGACGTGATGTACATACACAAACTTATCAAAGTCAATCACTGTGCTGACCATAGGAAGGAAGGGAAAAGAAGGGAATAGGTCAGGAACTGGGGGAGGGCTCAATACATGCTGTGTGCAAATAAAATTTATTTAAAAAAAAAAAGACACTCAACCCCAAACTTCCTCTTTTACTCTGAACCTTTTCATACATTTAACTTCTTACCCAGTTATTTGAGAAGTTTTAGTATAAAGACACTATGTAATATTGCTTTCTAAAATATTTCTGTGTTTTTATTTGTGGTTAGGTCATCTGGCTTCAAGTCTTCATGGCTAGAGACCCCTTCCTTAGTGCTCAGCACTCCCACCACCACCCTCGGCCACACATTCCCCTGCCAATCTGCATGAGCTCCTCAGACTTAAAATTGAAATCCTCACCTTGCCCTCAGGGTTTTTCTTAGCCATTTGAATTCCATAGTAATGGCTCACATTTGTTAAGCATTTATTACCATATACTCTTCTAAGAGTTTTATAGGACTTTTATTTAAACTTCATAAGACCTTATAAAGTATAAATATTCCATGTCATCAGCTCTCTGGCACTTTTTCACAGCTCTGAAATGGAAATGTGCTTAAAAATAAAGTATTGGCAGCATTTAAATAATCTTATTTGTACAGTAGATAAAATTATTGTGAATATATATTATGATCCATAGAATCTGAATTCAATGAGATATAGTGTTCTATCTCAGATCACATCTCAGCACCACCCCACAGTAGGTGTAGAGATCTTTGCAATTTCTTTGCTCTGTAATTTCCTTAGGATTGTATTCAAACATATAATTTTAAAAGCCAGTAGTTATTGCTTTTGTGATTTAAAGGTTAATACATATTCATCATAAAAATTTTGAAAACAGAAATTTAAAGAAAAAAATATAGATCACCTTGGATGCTAACTACTAAGATATTACTATTGCCGATGCTTTGGTATCTTTTCTTCCTGGCTTTCTTTCCCTGTGCTTATGAGGACTGCAGCCTTCAAGCCATTCAAACTCATGTTTTCTTCCTCTTCCTCATTCATCTAACTTCTTGCTCAATTATTTGAGGATTTCACTTCTAAGGGCCCCGTGTAATGCACTCTTCATATTTTGGAGTATCACGTGCATTCTGATATAATCATAGCACAGCATAGGTAACATACTGGTGTGTGGCTTTGCCTCCCTTTCTGTATTGAACACTGTGTAATCAGCATTTCTCCATGGTATTGGATGTTGTCTGAGAACATGACTTTGAATGTACATCTGACTTTCCATTGTAGAGTTGTACTATAATTTGATTGTTTCCATGTTTTTGTTGTTTTCACATATATGAGATGGGCAGCCTTATTAATACCTTAGGATTCTGAGACCTTCTGCCTCTTCTTATGTCACCAGGCTCAGCTCATCTGTAGAGTGAAGAATAAGTGCTTCCCATCCAGAAGAATTGTAAGGCCGCAGTGCCTGAAACACCCAGAGTCAGCTGGGAAACGCTTAACCCAAGAGAACACAGCTCCCCCTGGAGCTGTTCCCCTCCCTGTCCCACTTCTTTGGGAGGGAATTTCATCTTCCCCAGAGAAATACCAGCTGTCTGTTGGTGTGCTTAAGGTTGAGTCCCTTTAGCAACGCAACCTTTGTGCCATGCAAGCTCCGGTCACATCACTGAGGATACAAAGTGGGGGCTGCTTTCACAGTGTTGGCTGTAGAATGCAGATGCCCAGGAACAGCGGATATGGGAATAGGAGATTAGGACCTCTGAGGTAAACTTTCTTAGGACTCTTGATCTTAATCTTATTTTCTTTTTATCCCTTCTCAGTACTGACAACAGGGAGGGAAACTCAACCTCTGGCCATCACCACAGAGTTCATTCATGAACCAGTGATAGTGGACTGAAGAAAAGGAAGAAAAGGAAGCTCAAGGAGCTGGTGAGGAGACAGCACATTCCTAACAGCCTGTCCACGCATCCTCAGGAAGATATTTTGTACAGTCTACTTTCTGAAAATAACCACTGTCAATAGTGGCTTTTATTTCCTGGGTACATTTATGTTTACTGTTTTGATTAAAATGTGTGTTGAAAATGAACATCTCTAAGACTAAAAGGAATTTTCTCAATATCACCCATTAAAAGTCTTCAGTACCATCTTAGTGTTCCTGAAGTGTAGCTTAGTGTTACAATGAAGTGGTATTTAGTGTTCAGTTGGACAAGAACTCTCTAAACATAAGAACAACTTTCTCTGTGTGAAACAACAGCTGGCCATTATCTCTAACTCTCTTAGTACTTGTTCCAGCCAACTGTATATGTGACACTTTGCTAGGTACAGAACTGACCAGACAGAGCCCATACACAAGTTAAGTTTGAGGGTAGAATAGGGGCCAAGGAGATGAAAATTGGACAATGAATATTTCCACAGTACTTTATTAAAAAGTTCACATTTCAGAAACTTTGGTATGGAATCTGGACTAATTGTTATTATTCAGTGTGAAACAATGAGTATTTGTTTTATGAGTAATAGTTACCATTTTTCCAGGGTGGCTCTTACGCATCATCGAGAACATATAACCCCTCTGCACAAAGCTTTTACAGTCTAGTAAAAGAGGAGAGATTTCTCCACAACCACCATAATCTATGGCGTCACTTGAGGAGGGCCAGAAGAGAAATCCAGCATTTAAAAGGAAAACAAAATGTGTTCAGTCTCAGGAACTCACTGTGAATGTTGATTAGGAATTCAGCCTCTGAAACTGGGCAAAAGGAACATGCTGGGAAAAGACTTCAAAGGAGGAAAGAGTGAATTTGGGAAACTGTAAATTTTGTCTGACTGCTAGACCATATGGAATATTTCCTAATGTGTAAGTCAGGCTAACTTTCTCCTTAACATTTCTGTTTCAACAAATATACCATCTACTTGAGAATCCTTCTGAATTTCTTGTGGAAAGACATTTGGTGTACCCATACATAATATATACCATAAGACCAAACAGAAAAAAACAAAACTTTTTTTTTTTCTGTCATGCCCGTTAGCTTAAAAAGGATTTTAGGACATGATCGTTACTCTTATTTCTTCTCTCAAGTTACAGATGCTTTCTGAGACACTTGGTAGACTTTGGGTAAGGAGAAAGAAAAAAAAAATTGGAACTATGTATTTTAAATTTTATATATCAAGTTTACCAACAGTTTAGAATCTGCTTTTCTCTGATTCGTGAAAGAATTGTATAACATATCCCCCTATGTTACTGGTCCAATTAACAGAATGATTGCCCCTTCTTATTATTGTGCAATCATATTTTCCTCAATTAGATGATAATGTTTTTACAGGATCAAGAGGCTCACAGCTGTTTTCCCTTCTTTGGAAAGAGGAACAATTAGCTGCTGACCCTCAGGGATGAAGCTGTCTGAGGGCCCAGGAGATTATTTGTTTGCACACAACATTGGCTCCCTTTAAAAGAATCTCCTAGTGAGGATTTTAGATTGTTTTTTAATTTGAAATCCTTGTTTACAAAGATACAATGATTACAACATTATAGTATGAAACAAATTTGTATGCTTTGTAAAGTTTAAGCGCTACAATAATTGATATTAAAGTTTTGCTTCTTGTCATAGGGGAGGAAGATTTGTCACTTCCTCTCTCCATCTTAGGTTCATTGACTGAGGCCTGTAAATTAGACTGGCAAGAAACAGATTAAGAAGTGACAAACAGAACTGTATTAATATGAGTATCGTATATACATGTGGGAGTCCTCATTGAGGACTGCCCAGTATTTGGGAAGTGGACAAGGAAGGATCACAGGTTCGAGGCCAGTGTGTGAGGTGAGACCCTATTTTAAAATAAAAAATAAAATAGGGCTCAGTGGTAGAGTGCCCCTGGGTTCAACCTAAAATACTACAAAAAAGAAAGTGAAAAAAGAATGACAAATTTTTAGGAGAAGTGACAAGACAAAGGAAAAGGAACTTGAGTTTCTCAGGCAGCAAATTGTGGGAAGGGTAACACAATGTCTCTCTAGATGAATGTGTCCTGCCTCAGTGGATTCAGCCAACCTCAGATCAAAACCGTTTGGGGGGAAAAAAACTGTATGCTGAATGTGCAGCTCTTCCATCCGCTTTCGCTACTACCCCATAAGCGATGTTCTTAATTTACCCTGAATAGCATCATGCAGTGTAGTACGACAATCAGTCACATAGCATTTACCTTGTTATATATTAGAAGTTTCTAAAGATGATTTAAAGTATACAGGAGGACATTCACAGGTTATATGTAGACTATACCATTTTACATAAGGGACTTGAAAGCAAGAATAGCAATGGTGTCAATTTTATTGAAGTATATTATTATAATTATTCACTTTATTATTAGTTATTATTATTACTATATTACTGTGTTTATAAATTTAACTTTACTATATATACATATATATGTATATATGCACACACATATATATGTATATGTATATATATGTATATGTGTATATATATATATATATATATATATATATATATATATATATATATATGAATGTACACACACACACACACACAGGAAAAAAACAGTGTATATAGGTTTTGGATGTCTTGGAATGTATTCCCTGAAGGTAAGAGGGGACTGCTGTTCCCAGAGGTGGAATTGTAAGGGTGTGGGCTATGGCATGTTCATTACATTGAGTTTTGCTTGATGGCCCTAGAGTGATTGAACCAATATAAATTCTCACCAACATTTTGTGAGACTTCCTGTTTTCACAATTTATTTTCTATTTTATTCAGATAGGTGTGAAATTGTACCTCGTAGCATTAATTTCAGTTTTCCTGATCACTCACGAGATGAAAGATATATTCATATTTTAATTGGCTATTCATTTTTACTTGTAAGTTCTGTTTTTCATGTATTTAGTAATTTTGCTACTGAGTTGTTTTTCTTTTCTTTTCTTTATTGATTTGTAGAAAGGAATCTATGATCCATGATCTCTTTATTCCTTTATTTTTTGTGGTGGTATTGGAGATAGAACTCAGGTGCCTTCTACCTCTGAAATACATTCCTAGCCCTATTTTATTTTTTATTTGAAACAGGGTCTCCCTAAGTTTCTAAGAGCCTCTTTAACTTGCTGAGGCTGACTTCGACCCTGTGATCCTCATGTGTCAGTCTCCCAAGTCCTGGGATTGTAAGTGTGTACCATTATGCCTGACTTTTATTCCTTTAATTATGACATTATTAGAATTTATTATGCCATTTGTATGTAGCACTTTAAAATTAGCAATTTATTTCCAGTTTATAATATATAGCTAAGATTATAATTTTCCTTCTAAATAACAGTTTAAGTTTTATTCCACAAGATTTTAAAATATAATGTTTTTATTATATACTTGTTCTATGCTTTTTCATAGTAAAAGTTATAATTTTTTAATTCATACTAATCAGTAGTGAGTGAGTGTGGTATGTGTGTGTGGTATATTTTGTTTTCAGATGTATTTTAATTATTTTTTACTAATAAATTTGAGTATAATTCCATTCTGCTGAGGGATTATTGTTTCCATAATGCTAAAACATTGGAATATATCAAAACTTTCTTTGAAGTTAAGCAATAACCAGTTTTTGAAAATGTTTTACTAATTTATGGCTGGAGGATTCTGCATAGAGGGACATGTGCCAAGTGATTGTGCATGTATGTTTGTGTCACTTTGAATTTCACTGTGATGTATATTACATTGCACCAATGTAAGTACTATACAAAATATAAATAAATGAATGAATGAATGAACAAATGAATAAAAAAGAGCCACTTCAAATTTTAAAAGTATTCTATACTTTTTCAACATATTTTTGCTGATTTATCCATTGTTTGTGAAAGGAGTAAGTTGAAATATCTAGCTGTAATTGTACATTTACCTCTTTCTTTTTGTAATTCTATACCATTAAATTACACACACACACACACACACACACATTGTCACAGTGAAATAGTATTCATAAGTGTTAAAAAAATTTTATGCATTATGCAGTATCTCCTTACATACTATTAAAACTTTGCCTTAAGTTCTCTTTTGCTGCATATTATTTTGCAAATTCTGGTTTTATTGTTGCCTAGGATATATTTTTTACTTCTCTTTATTTTTAGTCATTTTGCTGGAAGTTTGTGATGAGAAGTACAGAGCTGGGTTTAGAGTGTGTGTGTGTGTGTGTGTGTGTGTGTGTGTGTGTGTGTGTGTGTGTGATGCTGGGGACTGAACCCAGGGCTCAATCATGTTAGGCTCTACCACTGAGCTGTGGTAGAATAATAAGAGTTACTAAGAAGAATTACCTCTCCCCCAGTACTTGCAAAAGAATGTAACTACAGACAAACAGCATGCAGAGGCCACGTATCCAGGCAACCACCTGTAGATAAGATGTCTGAGAAGGTCACATCTGGCCCTGTAAAAGGTCATGTAGGTCAGTAGCCTGCTCAGAAATTTCCCCATTTTGCCCTCCCCTTACCCAACTTCCCCAAGTGACCCTACAATCACTAACTGTCACGTTTCAGCTTCTGTAAGCCCACCTGCCTGCTTCTGCCCTTTGTCTTAAATCTATAAAATAAGAGCTCATGTGGAGCTTGGGACCAGAGTTTTTCAGGAGTTATCCTAATTTTGGCCCACATCAGCCCACCTGTGTAATAAACTTCCTCTTTTCCACCCCACTTGGCATTGGGTCAATTATTCCAGAGGATTTTTGCAATACAGCTACATCCATTGATT
>PVLC010044705.1:0-12049 GCA_004027655.1 Graphiurus murinus | reverse complement strand
CCTGTCCTCAGCCTCACAGTGGAGTCACATTCAGTGTGGGCTCTCAAGTGACCGGGGCTGGCGTTGACCTACTCTTGTGAGCAGTCACGAACTTGAGAACTTACTCCTGTCTGATGGGTTTCTGCGTTTGCTTGTTTTGGTAGGGGAATTGAACCCAGAGGCATTCTATCTTCAAGTTACACCCCCAGTCTGATTTTATTTCTTATTTAGAAATAGGATCTCACTAGGTTGATGAGAGCCTATTTTATTTTTATTTTGAAATGGTCTCACTAGGTTGATGAGTCTCACTACTTGATAAGGCTGTCCTTGGACCTGTGATTCTCCTGTCTCAGCCTTCCAAGTACTGGGATTACAGGCCTATGCCACCATGCCCAGCTAATGGTTTTATTTGTTTGTTTGTTTTTGTGGTCTAAGCAGTTTCCACAAAGCATGTGGACCAGACTGGAGGTCTGAGTGACTGTTGGGATGTGGGTGCCCACTCTGCGGCTGAGGGCCTGGCCTCTGACCACACACAGGGAGGCCGGGGGTAGTGCTGAGGCAAGTGACAGGAGGTCCTGCGGGTGTTTTGGCCTGAGAAATGCCAGCTCACTGCATCTCGTAACGCCTGTGTCCCCCGTGCTGACTCGCCCCTTGACCTTCTGCAGGTTTCCATCGCGCCGAGGACAAATGCTGCCCTGGGCTTTGCTCAGATGCTCCCGAGAGACCAGCACCTCTTCACCACGGAGCAGCTGTTCGAGCGCATGTGCATGGCCCTGGGTGGCCGTGCCGCTGAGGCCATCTCCTTCAGCAGGGTCACATCTGGTGAGGGATAGCCCATGGGTGAGGGTGTCAGACATCTTGCACACCTGTTTCCCTTCGTTCTGTGCATGCGATGGGGTGAATCTGACAAAAGACCTATATAGTGCAAGTGTAGTTTGAACTTCATCAGGTTTGGTTTTGTTTTTATGGTGGTGGCACTGGGGATTGAACCCAGAGGCATTCTACATCTGAGCTGTACCCCCAGCTCTTTTTTTTTTTTTTTTTTTTTGCGGTACTAGGGATTGAACTCAGGGGCATTCTACCACCGAGCTACACCCCCAGCCCTGTTTTTTATTCTTTATTTTGAAACAGGGTCTCACTAAGTTGCGGAGTGCCTCACTAGGTAGCTGAGGCTGGCCGAGAACCCAGATCCTCTGGTCCAAGCCTCCCAAATGCTGGGATTACAAGCATGCATCACCACGCCCGGCTCCCCAGCTCTTCATTTTTTTTATTTTTATTTTTTGCAGTGCTGGGGATTGAACTCAGAGACATTCTACCTCCAAGATACACCCCCAGCCCTATTTTTTATTCTTTATTTTGAAAGAGTCTCACTAAGTTGCATAGGGCCTCACTAAGTAACTGAGGCTGGCTGTAAACCTGGATCCCCCTGTCTCAGCCTCCCAAGTATTGGGATTACAAGCGTGCACCACCACGCCCAGCTGTTTTTTTAATTTTTGAAATGGTCTCACTAGGTTGCTGAGAGTCTCACTAAATTGCTGACACTGGTCTTGAACCTGTGATCCTCCTATCTCAGCTTCTCAAGTTCTGGGATTACAGGCAGGTGTCACAATGCTTCAGGTTTTTTTGTTCTGTTTTTGTTTTTTTTTTATAGTTGATCTCTGGTCAGAGGAGATTTGGAACTAAGCAAGAGCTTTAAAATAATTTTATAAAGCTGGGCGTGATGGCGCACGCTTGTAATCCCAGCATTTAGGAGGCTGACACTGGAGGATCCAGGTTTGCGGCCAGCCTCAGCTATTTAGTGAGGCCCTCCTCAACTTAGTGAGACACTGTTTCAAAATAAAGAATAAAAAATAGGACTGGGCAGCCAGGCGTGGTAGCGCACGCTTATAGTTCCAGTACTTGGGAGGCTGAGACAGGAAGATCACAGGTTCATGGCCAGCCGCAGCTACTTAGTGAGGCCGTCTGCAACTTAATGAGACCACCCTGTTTCAAAATAAAGAATAAAAAATAGGCTGGGAATAGAGCTCAGAGGTAGAATGCCCCTGGGTTCAATCTCCAGTACCGCAAAAAAAAAAAAGTAATAATAATAATAATAATTTTATGAAAACTTACATATAGACAGATTGTAAATGCATTTCATTATTGGTCATAGCTACGCAGACCTGGATAAAACTGAAGCAGCCTCCCTGCTTTCAAGCTGTTACTCCACTGGGATGTCCAGAGAGGTGACAGGGGTCACTGCTTGACTCCAGGGACCCCAGGGGCAAGCTTGGCAGGCTTTCCTCGTGCAGACCTGGGCTCAGGCTCTAGGAGTGCCAGGAGTGAGCGGGGAGGCGTCCTGAGTGGTTGGCTTTAAACCAAGAGCACTTCCTAGAGTGTTCAGACTCTCCTCTATGGAGAGTGACAAGTTACTCACATCCTGATGTCTGCACGGCGGTGGAAGTTCTCAGGGATGAGGTGTTCAGGGAGGTGCGGTGCCTGGCCCGTGGGCTCTTGACGGGGTCTGGGGTCTAGTGCTCCTCTACACTCCTCCCTTTCTTAACCCCACTCTCCAGGGGCCCAGGACGACCTGAGGAAGGTCACGCGCATTGCCTATTCCATGGTGAAGCAGTTCGGGATGGTGCCCAGCATCGGGCCCGTCTCCTTCCCTGAAGCCCAGGAGGGCCTCGTGGGCATCGGACGGCGCCCCTTCAGCCAGAGCCTGCAGCAGATGATGGACCACGTGAGTCTGCTCGGGCCTTACGGCCAAACCCCCTGCCCACGGGAGAGGAGACACACGGGGCTGCCACACGAGCTCACTAGCTCCTCAGAAGAGGCCTGCAGGCTGCTGAGCACCCTGCTGCAGACCTGACTCGGGTCCTTCCCTCCCGGGCTCCGTTTTCACAATGACCTGCTGTCCAGCCTGTTTTCTGGGATGAGGAAGGACCTGGATGCTCCAAATGGAATTGTAGATGTGGGTCTCGAGAGAATATCATACAAACACACTGAATGACAGAGCCTTTAACATGATCCCTGTGGCCTGCAGGCTGCACCAGGACAGCGTTCGGGCCTGTCCTGGGAAACTCCACTTGCTGTGGCTCATGCGGCATCTGTGGGTGTGGCAGAGGGCAGAGTTGCTGCCTCTAGTGCGAGTGGCTGGCACATGGGCACCTTGAACTAGGTGATCCTAGGATGGTGTGGGAGCAGTAGACTGCTGCTCACCGTGAGAGATGAGACAAGTGTTCCGGAACCTCTGTTTCTTTCCTGCATTTTGGAATTGGAACTGGCTGTCAGTGGTGTCTGCAAATAGTGGTCAGTCATCCTTTCTCATGAGACTTCTGTCCCTTTCCTCCACAGGAAGCAAAACTGCTGGTGGCAAAGGCCTATCGACACACTGAGAAGGTGCTGCTGGACAACCTGGACAAGCTGCAGGCGGTGAGGGGCCAGGCCACGGGGCACACAGGGCACCCACCCCTTCCAGGGGTGTTGTGGATGTGCCCGGGGGTGTAGGAAAAAACGGCCAACACTGATTCCACCAGCCTCCCTGGAGTCTCCCTCGGCCCTTTTCTTTATCAGGCTCATGTCCAGCCAGTTTACCCACTGTGAAAGAGCATTCTTGGCCCTCTTGGATAGCCACACAGCATCAGCAGTGATCAATGCTTTAAAAATTCTGTTAAGCTGGCCATGGTGGCACACGCTTGTAATCCCAGTCCTTGGGAAGCTGAGACAGGAGGATCACAGGTTCACGGCCAGCCTCAGCTACTTAGTGAGGCCCTCTACAACTTAGTGAGACCCTGTTTCAAAATAAAGGATAAAAAATAGGACTGGGGGCAGAGCTCAGAGTTAGAATGCCCCTGGGTTCAATCCCTAGTATTGCAAAACAAAACAGGACCAGGGGTGTAGGTTGGAGGTAGAATACCCCTGGGTTCAGTCCCCAGGGCCTCAGCTACCTAGTGAGGCCCTCTGCAAAAAAAAAATGAAGCCGGAAGTGAGGCATGGTGGCATATGCGTGTAATCCCAGTACTTGTGAGGCTGAGACAGGAAGATCGCAGGTTCGTAGCTAGCCTCAGCTACCTAGTGAGGCCCTCTACAACTTAGTGAGACCCTGTTTCAAAATAAAGAATAAAAAACAGGGCTGGGGGTATAGCTCGGAGGTAGAATGCCCCTGGGTTCAACCCCCAGTACCATAAAAAATAGGAAAGCCAGCCGGGTGTGGTGGCGCACGCTTGTAATCCCAGCATTCGGGAGGCTGAGACTGGAGGATCCTGGTTCGAGGTCAGCCTCAGCTACCTAGTGAGGCCCTCTGCAACTTAGTGAGACCCGGTTTCAAAATAAAGAATAAAAAATAGGGCTGGGGGTATAGCTCAGAGGTAGAATACCCCTGAGTTCAATCCCCAGTACCGCAAAAAAAAAAAAAAAATAGGAAAGCCTGGGGTGCAACTCAGTGGTAGAATGCCCCTTTGTTCAATCTCCAGGACTACCCGCCCCAAAATAAATTTTTTTTTTTTTTGTGGTCTTGGAGATTGAACCCAAGGACATTCTATCTCTGAGCTACACCCCCAGCCCTATTTTTTATTTTTTATTTTGAAACAGGTCTAACTAAGTTGCAGAGGGCCTCACTAAGTTACACTTTATATATATATATAATATATTTATATATATTATTTATATATATTATATATTTTATATATTTAAATATTAAATATATTTAACATACATATATTTAAATATTAAATATATATTATATATTTATATATATATATATTTTGCCTTGAAACAGCATCTCATTAGGTGGCTAAGAGTCTTGCTACGTTGCTGAGGCTGTCCTTGAATCTGTGATCCTCCTGTCTTAGCCTTCCAAGTACTGGAATATAGGCCTGTGTCACCACACTCAGCTTTAGATAGTTGTGGATTTACAGGAGAGTTACACATGCAGTCAGAGTTCCCTTACTCCTCACACCCCATGTCCCCTACAGGTACCATTTCCCATTAGCACCGGCCATTTGCAGGGACCCAGCATTAGCACTGTTAGTAGCAGAGCTCCGTGTTTGATTCACACTTCCTCAGCCCTTCCCCCGTGTCCCTTCTTGCCCAGCACCCCACATGACATGTAGTCATCACGTGAGTCTCTGGGCTGTTCTTGTCTGTGACAGTCCCTCCGACTTCCCTTGTTCTTGAGGACCAGGGTCGTCCTGGGGAGCACACAGCGTCCCTCTTTGGGACCGTCTGTTGTCTTCTCACAGTGTGGGTTTGGGGCACAGCCCAGAGGCGGGGCTGCTTTGTGATAACTGCCGCCCAGAGTGCAGGAGAGGTGATGGCTCTGCCTTACGAGGAGGGCCGGGAGGGGCGGCGGGTAGCTGCATCTTAGCCGCCGCCTCATTTTGTGAAGCGAGGCCAGTGCTGACAGGTGAGTGGTGTCTCAGCCTCACAGAGCCAGAGCCAGCACTGCTTTGCTGACCGCGGCTCACCACACAGGAACCGGCATGGGTGGGCGGCAAGGCTGTAGCCGGGAGCCCCACTGCAGAGCAGAGCCGCTTCTGATGGGACTGAGCTACTCAGAGTCGGCGGGTTCTAGTCCTTAGTGATGGGCCAGGGCAGCCACAGAGAGGAGCTGTCCACCTCTTGCAGCAGCCTCAGATACATCACGCTGTCAGGGGTTATTTTGTTTAGAAAGATTCAGAAGAAGCTGGGTGAGGTGGCATACACCTGTAATCCCAGGATTTGGGAGGCTGAGACAGGAGGGTTGCAGGTTTGACGGCAGCCTTGGCAACTTGGTGAAGCTCTCTGCAACCTAGCAAGATTCTGTTTCCAAATAAGATAAAATTGGGCTGGGGGTGTAGCTTGGAGGTAGAATGCCTCTGGGTTCAATCCCTAGTATCAAAAGAAAAAGAAAACAAACAAACAAACAGGTATAGAAGACAGGGATGGGGGTGTAGCTCAGCGGTAAAGTGTTTAAGTAGCATCAAGTGGTGCTGATCCCCAGCATCAAAGAAAATGTGGAAGCCAGGCATGGTAGCGCACGCTGAGACAGGAGGATCACAGCTACTTAGTGAGACCCTGTTTCAAAATAAAGAATAAAAAAAGGAGCTAGGGGTATAACTCAGAGGTAAAATGCCTCTGGGTTCAATCCCTAGTACTGCAGGAAAAAAAAAAAAAAAAAAGTGTAGCCGGGCGTGATGGCGCATGCTTGTAATCCCAGTACTTGGGAGGTTGAGACCAGAGGATCTGGGTTCTCGGCCAGCCTCATCTACTTAGTGAGACCCTGTTCCAAAATAAAGAATAAAAAAATAGGTCTGGGGGTGTAGCTCTGAGGTAGAATACCACTGAGTTCAATTCTCAGTACTGAAAAAAAAGAAAATGTGGAATAGTTTTGCCTTAACCTGTAAGACATGATTTTGGGCTCTGGTGTCTTGGGATAAGTTATTATTGTTATTATCATGATTATGATTATGATTACTATTTATTTATTTATTTGGCAGTACTGTGATCCTCCTGTCTCAGCCTCCCAAGTACTGGCATTACTAGCCTGCACCATCACGCCCAGCTTTTATTTTTGTTTTGAAACAGGGTCTCACTGGTTTGATAAGTCCACTACTTGCTGAGTCTGTCCTTGAACCTGTGATCCTCCTGTCTCAGCCTCCAAAGTACTGGGATTACAAGCATGCACCACTGTGCCTGGCCTTGGGATAAATTTAAGCTGATTTCTGGGAGCATGTCTGGAGTGGCAGCACTTCCCTCCCCAGACAGTCACTGCCTCCGCAGCAGCACCCCTCTCCCAGCCTCCAGCTGGAGTCTCCGCGTTCTGCCCCTCCCTTCCCCTAGACACACACACCTTGTTTGGTGAAGCAAAGTGGGTTGCCAACAACAAGTGGAGCTGAAAGGCAGGAGAGCGCTGAGGAGCTGGCAGCTGGGAGGCCGCTCCACACTGAGACAGGGGGGCGCTCTGTGCCGCCGCTCCCCGGGAAGTTGCCCGCCAAGGGTCCTGCTCGCAGACGGGCCTCACGCCTCGAGGGGATACAGAGACCCTCTGTTGAACGCATCCCCCTCTCAGTTGCTCTGCTCTAAAGGCTCTTGTCTTGTGTTTGTCTCAGGAGCTCACACACTTGTGTGTTTGTTCTTTGTAGCTGGCAAACGCCCTTCTGGAGAAGGAAGTGATAAACTATGAGGACATTGAGGCTCTCATTGGCCCGCCGCCCCACGGGCCGAAGAAAATGATCCCGCCGCAGAAGTGGATCGATGCCCAAAGGGAGAAGCAAGACTCCGCGGAGGAGGAGGCCGCTCAGCAGCTCCCGCTTCAAGAGGAGGAGCCCTCTTGGCCCAGGTAGCTGCAGCTCCTGGACTGCGTCTGGGTCATCCGGGCCTCCCCCGCTGGTTGTCCTTGAATCTGTCTTTTCCACCCTTAGCCTCGCAGGTGTCTGCTGATGGCCTCTGAGATGTATTTATTTTCATTTTTGTGGTTAGTAAACCTCTTTGCACAGCTGCTGACTGGACTTGCGTTTGCACATTACTTTCCCTGTTAGAGGACTGTGGCCTCGGGTCTGGACAGTCCCAACACTGGTACTCAACCTGCCCCTGTCCCACGACTCCCTCAGAATGCTAATAGTCCTCCCTGAAAGGCCCTCTGTGCCCATTCTTATACTCTTGGGGTTCACTCATCAAGGGATCACGGCATCGGGACTGGGCACTGGGTCCCAGAGGATTCAAACATTCAAACACCTCTTCTGGGTCCCGCCACCTGCATCTTGACCAACCTGAGAGTTAGAATACTTGGATGGGGCGAGGACGCCACTTGGTGGTCAGCACCTGCCTAGCATGCAGGAGACAGTTCCATCCCCAGCACCACTTGTGCCTGATCACAGGATCTTGTTTTCAGTTATACGTTGAATCATACAGTAACAAGAAACAAACCTTTTTGCAGGGATGTGGGCCCTGGACACCTAGCAGTGGGCTCAGCTCCTGAGTCCTGAGTGTGCAGTTTGCTCTCACCTGGTCTTAACTCCTGCCCTGCGTGTCTTCACCTCCTCCCCAGGTGGTGATATTTGGAGCTGTGGATTATAGTCACTTGCTGACAAAATAGATTTTTCTGTTGCCGCATGTTGACTCAGTGCCCCAGGACGCCTGCAAGGGTGTAAGAGGACAGATGAAGGCGTAGGAGGACCTAGGACAGGCAGCTCTGGTGACACTAGTTTTGGGAGAGGACACTTTGGCCTTTGCTCCAGTTCTTCATGTTTATTACCAAAGATTAGCACATAGGAGATTTTTGCTGGGTCTTTATCCTAGGGTGGCATCCTCTGTAATTGTTCTGAAGTGGGCATGGCTCATATCTGTTTATCCTTTGGGAAATCATTGCCTGAGTACCAGATGGTGCTTAGCTAGCAGAAAGGGCCACCGCACAGCTAAACACCGGGGTACTTGCCGGGTGTGGTGGTGCATGCCTGTAATCCTGGTACTTGGGAGGCTGAGACAGGAAGATTGCAAGCTTAAAACCAGCCTCAGCAGTTCATTGAGGCTCGCCATCAACTTAGTGAGACCCTGTTTTCAAATAAAAAATAAGGGCTATGGCTGTAGACTGCCCCTGGGTTCAGTCCGCAACACCACAAAAAAACCCAGGGCACATTAGTGTAGTAGAGGACAGTGCAGCTTGGCTTTCCAGCACTCATTCGCCTAGGCAGACTCAGTGGCCATTGCTTCAAGTACAGAAGTGAGTCATTCAAAGCTGGGCAAGGTAATCCCAGTACTTGGAAGGCCGAGACAGGAGGATTGCAAGTTCGAGGACAGCCTCTGAAAGTAGTGAGACTCATCAACCTAGTGAGACCCTGTTTCCAAATAAATAAAATCGGGCTGGGGGTGTAGCCCAAAGGTAGACTACCTCTGCATTCAATCCCCAGTACCACACACACACACACACACACACACACACACACACACACACACGTGTCATTCAGACTTGACTTCCTGACAGTCCTTGATAATCTGCAATGTGCCTCACTTGTGCTCAGAGAGATCCTGGGGTTCATATCGACTGCTAGTCTCATGCCACAACCACACGGTGCCCCACAGCTCTAAGGCCCTGGAGCTGAGGGCCTCCAGCCACAGCACGTGGGCCCCTGAGCAGCTGGACGGCCCTGGCCGCATGGGTGGGCAGCAGCAAGACCAGGGAGGAGCCAGGCCAGCACAGGGAGCACAGCAAAGCCCGATGGCACCTTCTGAGAGCCACCTTCCTTCAGCTGGGTATGTTGCTTCCTTGTGGAGACAAGCACCCACTCTCTTAAGGACGCGTATACCTTTAACATGATCAAGAAAGCCCCAGAAGATCAATGAAGGGTAAGAGACGAATATGAACTTAAATTCCAAAATCAGCCAGGTGTGGTGGCACATGCCTGTAATTCTGGTATGTGAAGGGCCAAGACAGGAGGATCACAAGTTTGAGACCAGCCTCAGCAACTTAATGAGATCCTGTTTCCCGAGTCTCACAAAGTAAACCATAAGATTGGGCTGGGGGTGTAGCTCAGAGGTAGAATGTCTCTGGGTTTAACCCCCAGTATCTCACTCACACACACATCCAAGATCATACAACCTGTTCACTCTGATCTATGCTCACAAATAAACATTTTTGATTCAGATAATGGTGTACTTTCAGTTTTTTCCTGACATTTGTATTTTTTTTTTTTTTTTTTTTTTTTTTTTTTTGCGGTACTGGGGATTGAACTCAGGGGCATTCTACCTCCGAGCTATACCCCTAGCCCTATTTTTTATTCTTTATTTTGAAACTGAGTCTCACTAAGTTGTGGAGGGCCTCACTAGGTAGCTGAGGCTGGCAGGGAACCCGGATCCTCCCGTCTCAGCCTCCCAAATGCTGGGATTACAAGCGTGCGCCACCACGCCCGGCTGTATTCCTTTTTTTGTGTGTGTGTGGTACTGGGGATTGAACTCAGAGGCATTCTACCCCCATGGTACAACCTGAGCTAGACTTTATTTCTTATTTAGAAACAGGGTCTCAGCCGGTTGTGGTGGCGCACGCTTGTAATCCTAGCATTTGGGAGGCTGAGACGGGAGGATCCGGGTTCGCCGCCAGCCTCAGCTACCTAGTGAGGCCCTCCGCAACTTAGTGAGACCTGGTTTCAAAATAAAAAATAAAAAATACGGCTGGGGGTATAGCTCAGAGGTAGAATGCCCTGAGTTCAATCGCCAGTACCGCAAAAAAAGAAAATAATAATAATAATAACGTTAAATAAAGCTGGGCATGGTGGCGCACTCTTGTAATCCTAGAACTTTGGAGGCTGAGACAGGAGGATGGCAGGTTCGAGACTAGCCTCAGTCATTTAGTGAGGCCCTCCACATCTTAGACCCTGTTTTAAGATAAATAAAATAGGGCTGGGTGGGGGTGTAACACCCAAGGGGGTAAACCCTTGGGTTCAATCCCCAGTACCAGTAATGATACTACTAATAATAAAACAAACGTTCCCAGTGGATGGGCGGCGGGGAATAAGCGCTGTACCGAGGAAGGCTTTAGAGCTCTAATTTGTGTCTTTGAAGCTTTCCTGCCTCCGTGCCGCTGACGCACCGCGTCCCAAGAGCAAAATCCCTAGAACTCCAGTGTTTAGCCTGGGACGGCTCTGCAACCTTCGGCGCCCGGAGTTCCCTCGCCAGCCCAACAGGAGACTTAGGCAGCTGCGCCACATCTGTCGCCGCACTAGAGTGACCGGGAGGGGGCAGTCTAAACGTCACTTCCTGCCTGGCTCTGATTGGCCAGAACACTTCGGCTTTTCTGATTGGCCGGGCGCTCTACCACCCCAGCGTGCTTTGCGGCGCCAGTTCCTTTCCGCTCGGCGGTTCCCGTGCAGGAGGTGAGTGTGTTCGCCCGCCACCATCAGGTTCCATCCGACTCCATCCGCCGCCATCGGCCCAGCGCAGCCTCCCGCTCCGCCATGGAGGGTCCTCTTCGCCGCCGCAGATGGCGTTGGGCCAGGGCCCGGGCGGGAGGGCTCGGGGCGGTGTCCCAGGGCGAGGATCCGGGCGCCGGCCCTCATTCGCGGCCCTCTTCCTCGCAGCCGTAGGCAGCCATGGCGCCCAGCCGGAATGGCATGATCCTGAAGCCCCACTTCCACAAGGACTGGCAGCGGCGCGTGGCCACCTGGTTCAACCAGCCAGCCCGGAAGATTCGTAGGTGCGCAGCTGGTGGGGTGGGTGCGGTACCTGGGGCGGCCTGCTGGTATGGGCCGGGGGTGCGCCGCGCGGAACACAGGTGACGGCCACCCGCTTCTTTCTGCGCAGACGCAAGGCCCGGCAAGCAAAAGCGCGCCGCATCGCCCCGCGCCCCGCGTCCGGCCCCATCCGGCCGATAGTGAGGTGCCCTACCGTGAGGTATCACACCAAAGTACGTGCCGGCAGAGGCTTCAGCCTGGAAGAGTTGAGGGTGAGTGCGAGCGAGGCGCGTGGTCGGAGGGCCTGGGGCGGGCTCAGCGAAGTGATGACATTCTCCGGAATCGCTGTACTTGCGTTGATGAAAGTATGCTTGAACCCTTTTCCATCTGACCGCTGAGCGGTTTCATCAGGGACGATAGGGGAGGGCTTCCGTGAGACTTCATCCGTGTCTGTCTTTGCGGCAGGTGGCCGGCATCCACAAGAAGGTGGCCCGGACCATCGGCATCTCTGTGGATCCAAGGAGGCGGAACAAATCCACGGAGTCCCTGCAGGCCAACGTGCAGCGACTAAAGGAGTACCGTTCCAAGCTCATCCTCTTCCCCAGGAAGCCCTCGGCCCCTAAGAAGGGAGACAGCTCTGTGAGTGTGTGCATGCTTTGGGCTGGGAAGATGGTTGGGAGATTTCAGAAAGGTTGGGCTCGGACATTAACAGCCTTGGTTCTGGGTCCAGGTATGGTCTTAAGAAAACATCTGGCCTGTAGGTGGTTTTGTTGTTGCGTTAGTGGGTATTGAACCCAGGGCCCCCAGTCCTATTTTTATTGATTTTGAAACAGGGTCTCACTAAGTAGCTGAGGCTGGCCTCGAACCCTGATCCTCCTGTCTCGGCCTCCCAAGCATTGGCCACCATATCCTGCGACCTGTAGCGTTTTTATTCTCTAGAACATTGT
>PVLC010044704.1:0-12046 GCA_004027655.1 Graphiurus murinus | reverse complement strand
GAGGAGTCAAAATAAATGTATTGAAAGAAAAATATTTGAGAATAAGCATGAGGCATATGGTGAACCTGATAAGTTTTGTTAGCCATTAAGAAGTAGAAGCATGCTATGTAGTGCATGAATCTAGCAGACAGGCTGGATCTTGGAGGGTCTTGTATGCCAAGCCAAATTTGGGTTTTATAATTCATATTTGAAGATGTGTAGAGTGGTGACATAATTAAATTTTCATTTTATTTTATTTTTATGATACTGGGAATTAAACCCAGGGATATTCTGCCACTGAGCTATAATCCCAGTCATTTTTGTATTATTATCATTATTTTTAATTTTGAAACAGGGTCTTACTAAGTTACAGTGCACTGGCCTCAAACCTGTGATCTTCCTGCCTAGGCTCCCCAAATACTGTGGTTATAGGCATGCACTAACATGCTAGGCTAAATTTTATATTTTAGAAAAATCATTATTCACTAAGGAAATGAGAGACAGGATGGTAGATGTAGAGAAAACAGGAATAAATTAGTGACAAAGAATTTGATTTAACGGAAGGTGGTGGGGGGAGGTGAGGACACCCTAATGAGCATGATGTACTTACAAGATCACATCAAAGTCAATCACTAAACTGACCTTGAGAAGGAGGAAGGGGGGTGGAAATTGGGGAAGAGTTAATGAGAAATACGTGCATGGATGTCTTTACCTATACTAGCTTGTACCCAACAAAGATGTGTGATTAACCCTGTTGTACCCAAGAAATGTATAAAAATCCATGCTAAAAAAAAAAAAAGAAGCCTATGAAATACAGAGCCAATTATTTCTATGCAGTCTACTTAAATAAAGTGATTTTGGTTTGTGCAAGGAAGATCAAGAGAAGCTGAGCCATCTGGAATCCAGAGAACTAAAAAGAAAAAAAAAAAAAAAAAGAAAAAAAAAACTGAGTATAGCTAGTAGGAAAATTGGTAGGAAGAAGCTGTGGACTTTAAAAAGCTGTGGCTTCAAAATTTCTTGTTTGTGGGTCCAATCACACTTTCCACATTGCAAAGACGATTTGTGAAGTGGCCACTTGATGAGCTCTGCAGACCTACTAACCAGCAAAGCAATTATAACAGGGGAAAAAAAAGAAGAGAATGTGTAAGAAACAACCATTTAAAGTGTTGGTCTTAGAGTCATACTAAAAATGAAGAAACATCTATTCAAGAAAACCCATCATGTCATGGTAAGAATAGTGGGAGTCTGTGGCAGTTGAACCACAAACTGCTTCCTCCCCCACCTCAATGTGATGGGAATCCCACTGTGGATGGGTGTGACAAAGAAGATAAGCGTCCCTGTCTCATAATGTCCAGTAGAAATGTATGTCACCAGCACGTTTATCATCCAGGTTCACATTGCAGAGACAAAATTCCAAGAAAATGCAACTGAAAAACTAGAGAGATGTTGGGTCAACAGTTTTCACTTATGCAGGACCCTTTGGAGATCTAACACACAACATGGTGACTATAGTTAATGACAACAGTTAATGTATTCTTGAAATTTACTAAGAGAGTAGATCTTCAATGTTTTAACCACACAAAAGTAACTATGTGAGGTGAAAAAGTGTTAATTATCTTGATTGTGATTATTATTTCATAATGTGTGTATGTATATATATATAAAACCAACACACCAAGGACTGGGGAGGGAGTGTAGCTCAGTGGTAGAACATTTGCTTAGTAAGCTCAGACCCTGGATTCCATCCCCAGCACCTCCAAAAACAAATTATACACCATAAATATATACCTTTTTTATTAAGTATATCCTAATAAAGAAGGAAAAATGTTTACACAATAAAGAAAAATGCAAAGATGAAGTCTTGGAAGCAACAAGAAAAACAATTCATCATGTACTAGTGAACTTCAATAAATTAACAGCTGAAATTTTAACCAGAAACAGTAGAAACCACAGTAGTACAACTTGAATATATTCAAAGGGCTGAAAGAACAGGATGGTGGTGCACACCTGTAATCCCGGTGCTTGGAAGGCTGAGACAGGAGGATTGTAGATTCTAGGCCAGCCTCAGAAACTTAGTGAGACCCTGTTTCAAAATAGAAAATAAAATAGAGATAGGGGTGTATCTCAGAGGTAGAATGTCCCTGGGTTCCATCCCCAAAACACACGCATGTGTGCTCGTGTACACACACACAGAAAAACCTGTCAGCCAGGAATCTCATATCCAGAAAGACTGCCTTTCAAAAACAAAAATGAAATAAAGGCATTCCCAGAAAAACAAACATAATTTATTATTGAACAAATACTTACAATACATATTTTAACAAAGAGTTTTGGGGCTAAAGAAAAATTATCCCTGAAAGTAATTGAAATCCACACACAAAATGAAGAACACCAGGAAATGTAGCTATGTAATTATAAAAATTCAAATGCGAAAAAAAAATAGTGACAAAAGAAAGAAAGAAAGTAAGGATTACTTAAAACCTAATGCCAGACTTCTGCTTTTGGCCATGACAGAATATCAGAGACTTCTTTTATGCCCCCAAATTGAAAAACAGAGAGCACACACACAATTACCCAAAAAAATAATATCATACATTGATTCTAGGAAGCATAGGGCAGGGATCCCTGAGAGAAGGGTAATAAATGGAAACCAGGAGATACAGAAAGAAATAAAGAATAGTGGTTATAGTCAATGTAAAAAATAGTGTTTAATCAAATGAAATATAAAAGCTTGGAAAAAACAGACTAGAAATATATGTTTGCAAAGATCTTAAACTATATAAATAGCTAATATCTAAAAAAGGCATTGTGGAAAGTTAACAAATTTCTTTAGTGAACTCATAAATCATAAAATATGTTCTATATTTCTATTTAAAGAATAATGCTGAAGCCAGGTGTGATGGTGTATACAAATAATCCCAGCATTTGGAAGGCCTAGACAGGATGATTACAGATTCCCAGCCAACTTTAGCAACTTAGCAAGGCCCTCAACAACTTGGTAAGACCCTGTTTCAAAAACTTAAAAAAAGGCTAAGGGTGTAGCTCAGAGTTAGAACACCCTAGAATTCAGTCATTAATACAACACTCAAAAAAATTCTGAGTCCTTCTATAAATCCCAAATTAACTACCAATAGTTAGGGTGTGAGATAGCAAACAAGGAAATGCGAAATAAAATATAGTCAAAATACAGTCAATTAATTTAGAGGAAGCCAGGGATAAAAGAAAAGAGGAGGATGAGCCAGGCGTGGTGACGCACGCTTGTAATCTCAGCATTTGGGACGCTGAGACTGGAGGATCTGGGTTCAAGGCCAGCCTCAGCTGCTTAGTGAGGCCCTCTGCAACTTAGTGAGACCCTTACAAATTAAGAATAAAAAATAGGGCTGGGGCTGTAGCTGTGGGGTAGAATGCCCCCAGGTTCCATCCCCAGTACCGCAAAAAAAAAAAAAAAAAAAAAAAAAAAAAAAAAAAAAAAAAAAAAAAAAAAAAAAAAAAAAAAGCAAAATATATAAGAAAAATTGATAAAAATAAATATATAAAGCAGTAAAATAATAATGAAACTAATAGCTGGGTTTTTTAGATAACCAATAAAATTGATTAAACTTCTGACATACTAATTAAGTGGGAAAACTTCAAAATTTTATTTATTAAAACTGAAAGTATTAGCTGGGTGTAGTGGCACATGTTTGTAATCCCAGTACTTGTGAGGCTGAGACAGGAGGATCACAGGTTCACGTACAGCCTCAGCAAGTAGTGGTAGTGAGGCGTTCATCACCTAGCCAAACTCTGTTTCCAAAATAAAATCAGGCTGGGGATATAGCTCTAAGGCAGAATGCCTCTGGGTTCAATCCCCAGTACCACAAAAAAAAAATAAAAAAAGTGAAAATATTATTCTAGCTCTTCATGGAAATTAGAATAAAAAAGGGAATATTTATTTCTTTAAACTTTTGTGCCAGTAATTTTGACAAGTAGACACAATTGTTAAAAAAAATAGTTAAATCTCCATAAATCAAAGGAACAAATAGAAGTAGGTATTTTATCACCTCAGTTTTTTAATACTAATTTTCTAATATCCTACATAGAAGTTATTGTCTTTTCTAAGAGAATGTTGCTTTACACCAGAAACTATGCTGGGCATCCAAGAAGTGAAAAGACCTGGCTTTGTCAGAAGTCAAATGGAGACTTTAAGATCTGCTGGACAGGAGTCCCCATATACACACAAGGGTAGATGACAATAGTCAAAGTGAGACCCCATATACACACAAGAGTGGATGACAATAGTCAAAGTGAGATGAAAGATGTCTGTTGATGTAAACTATGCCCCTGTACTGTCACCTCATTTTATTATTTGGATTCCTTTTTAACTATAGCTTTTAGAATCCACTTGACTAATGCCATGAGTCCCCTCAGAAAGGTCAAGTTTTTAGTCTTCACATGTTGCCTGTGACTCCCAAATTATTGTGTCAAACATCTTTTCTTTACATACAGTGATATTAGTAACAAGACAATATTTGATCTCCATCAGACATGAGATGCAGTAAAGTTATACTTCATAATAGCTAACATGTCTGTTATATGACAGGCAGCATTCCAAGTACTTTGTTTTGTTTGCTTCATTTTCCACAGCAGTTCTACATTACTTCCATGATGTAGACAAGGAAAATCAGCCATGGATAGCAGGTTGAACAGTCGTTCCATGTTTCCATTAAATAGTGTTATTACCAAGGTTCATACTCAAGCAGTCTGGCTCCAGATTTGGAAGGATGAACTAAAAATTGTACCTACTAACTTTCTGATGTGTGTGTGTTTGTGTGTGTGTGTGTGTGTGTGTGTATTTATGTTTGTGGGGGGGTGTACTGGGGATGGAACCCAGGGACATTCTACCTCTGAGCTACATCTCCAGTCTTATTTTATTTTAGTTTTTATTTTGGAACAGTTTCTCACTAAGTTGTGGAAGTCCTCACTAAATTTCTGAGGCTGACCACAAACCACCATCCTCTTGTCTTAGTCTCCCAAGTACTTGGACTACAGGCATACACCATCATGCCCAGCTTAACTTTGTGATTTTCCTAGGCAAGTTTCTTCATGCATTAAATAGTTGTACCAATGTTCCCATACTCTCTTTTTAAAAATAACGTATAAGCATGTCTGAAAAACGCTTAATAAAATGGTATTATCAGTAACAGTTATTATTAGTAGATTTTTTATATGCTTTCATATGCTAGGGCTTGATTAATGAACCCTCTATAGAACTAGAACATATAAGAGTTTTCTTCCTAGAGAAGAAATCCAGTTTTGGAATAATCCTAATACCTTGATTTTCCCCATTGTTTTGGTTTATTTTAGACTAAGCAAAACCTTTTTTTTTTAATTTCCCCTAACAAACAGTGAAGTAATACACTTTTTCCATTTACTACTTTTAATCAAATATCTCAAGAGACACTATAAGTATGATTTCATTAACTGTCTTATCATCTCCTTATCACAAAATCAGCCTCAGAAGTGGGCAGATAATTTGGAGCCAGATGAATTGCATGACTTCTCCAAGGTCAAGAACCAAGCTATGAAAAAAGACAATGGAGAAGAGACATGACTTGAAAATTTCGATATCCTTGTCATAGTTACTGGATATCAGTAAAGATCATCTTTGAGATACAATCTGTGTTATTGAATTCTTGGTGTAAAGTTGAATTCAAGGTCACGGTGTTTTGCCTCCTACAGCAATAATAAAAAGTATATTTTCATTTATGTGACATTTTACAATTTTGTCACATATATTTTATTTATGTGATTTCAGATAAATATTATGACTCTCCCTTTACAAATAAGGAGGTAGAAGTTAATAATAACAATTTCAACTTAGATGATATGAACTATACATTATTTTTCCTTGTTCTATCAATTTGTTTAGAAAGACAAATCTATATGATCAATATTTAAATTATTTGCATTATATATCTGAGTAAACCATAAAAAGTAATTTATCCAAGGTCACAATGCTAATAAGTGGCAATATTGGGATTTCTTTTCTCTATTCTCCTCCTCCTCCTCTTCCTCCTCCTCCTCCTCTTCCTCTTCTCTTCACCTTCCCCTCTTCTTTTTCTTTCTTAGTCTTTTTAGATGGGGTCATTCTATATTGCCTAGCATGGTCTTGAATTTGCAACCCTCTTGCCTCAGTATCCCAAAAAAATTAAGATTACAGATGTACATCACAGTTCCCAATTCTTAGCTAGGCATTTAAACTCTGCCTATGCCAAAATTATACATAGAATATCCAAGACACAAACACAAAAATCATGTATTGGGTGAGTAGTAAAATGAAACCCAGATGCCTCTACTATCATTGCCATTGTTGCTGGACCACCCATAATCCACACCTTCAGTCAGCCCAAGCACATGTGCAACCTCTCCCCGTGCCATGCCATCACTGTTTATATAACATCCACCATATTCCATGTCTCTGGTGTTGCCACTCTTATTGCCAGAGTTGAAACAAAAGTGTTGTTCCATCCTTACTTTTGTGAGTATGGAACCCATCTGGAGCACTGATGTGCCTACTCCCCCATGTGACACCCAGAGAAAGAAGGTTTCCCCAAACCTGCCACCACATACAATACACCCACAGCCATTGACCATAGCAGAAGCAGTGTTAGAAAAACTATATTATGGCAGATGTCCAACTGGAGCTAAAACAACATAATCTTCAAAACTATTTTCCCAAAACATATATCCTGGAGAAGGTTGTTTTACTATAAAACCCACCTCATAAAAGTGAGAAACAACTGATAAACCACATGCGTAAATCTTAGCATAGGGATACAAGAATATAAATACTGATGGTAAATGGTATATCCAATTAAACACAATAACTGTAGCAAAGGAATATGAGGGGAAAAAGACTGACAGAATGCCTGATAAAAAGTACAAAAAAAAAAAGGAAAAAACAGTATTGAAGAGAAAATAGACAAATGGTTCAAAGAAATTAGAATGAAAATTCATGACATTTCTGAAAATTTCAGCTAAAGCAGGTAATATTAGAAAGACTCATGGGAACGAAGATTCATGAAAACTTAGAACTCAATAAGTCAAATAAAAGTACAGTTTAAAGCTTCGAGAACAGAATTCTTAAAGAAGAAAGAATATCTAAACTCAAAGACTTTTGAAATATTCCAGTCAAATAGGAATATAAAAAGAAAAATAAAGAGATAAAAAAAAGAAAGTGAAGACAGCTTTTGAGACATATAGGAAATACTTATACAAAGAATATTTGAATATTCCAGAATATTTCCAGAAGGTGAAGAGAAGAGAAAATTAAGAATAAACTTAATGAAGTAACAGATACAAGTGTTCCTAATTTGGGGAAAAATATGGACATTCATATATAGGGGGTTTATAGAACTCCAAGATACACATGACCAGAAAAGATGCTAGAAAAAAAAATTCTAAAATCATATGGAAAGTACAAAATTACTAAATAGCTAAAGCGAACTTGAACCAAAAGAAAAATGCTGGAGACATCACAATACCTGATTTCAAAGAAAATTATAAGGAGATATAAATGCTAACCACCCTGATTTTATGTATTGAAATAACACACTGCCCTCCACAAATATGTACAATTATTAGATGTTAATAGAAAGTCAAATCCAAATCCAGACTCTCGATAAGTAGAGCAAGCCGAGAGCTATATAGGACCACTGATGCATCCTCATTCGTAGTATTATTGGGCATGTATTGTGTGCCTTGCACTGCTTTAAACACTTTGCATACATCAATTCACTTAATTCTTAAAACAAGCTGTGATTCCAATGCTATTATTATTCTCATTTTATTAGTGAGTAAACTATTTAATTTGAGGCAACATGGCTAAGAGTAATATCACCTGCTCTGAATCACTTGTCTCAACTATATTCAAATCCAAAAGAAAAATGTAGCCAATTCACCCTCCTCCAATGATATTGCTGTGTTTAAATGATCTGAGTCTGTCTGATGGATCTTGTGAAAGAGCAAGAATCATTGACCTCTACTTCTAGTAGCCCTGCTAGCATTCAAAACAAAGCCAGCTGTGATGTTTACTTGTGAACACAATGTCACAAAACACCATAATCTGACAAGGTCACTCTGGGATTGTGATGAAATGAGACAGAAACCAAACCAAGCCACAAGAAAAGCGAGACACTTCCTAATCCTGTCTGACACTGACAGAAAAGAAGGTCACTGCCTCCTACTCTCTCCCACTTGATACAGGTGGTATATAATCATTACTAATCACAAATACAGACTCACACTACTCTTTCCTCCTTTTAAAGGAAATGTGCAGAAAATCCCTGACCCCGAATTGCCGCAATACAGAGCAAAGATCCTCTTCCTTTCACCTCTTGGGAGCCCAATAATTTATTTAAAAAAATTCCTCATGATAAAACATATTCTATTGAAATGACCAACAGTTCTTCATGGTGTGCATTTCCTTAGATGCAATGAGTAATAAACCTAAGTTTGTTCAATTAAAGGTGTATTTCTGATGGTTCTTGGTCGAAAGGCATTTATAATCCGAACCTAATTCTTCTGTTGCTCCTTGATCTTTATTTAGTAAAATTTTTATAATATATTGGAAAGATCGATTTATATATTATAAATATAACTTTTTAAACCTTGTTGCAAAACAATAGCTGTTACATTTTTTTCAGTAGAAATACAGAATGGGAATAATGAGGAGCCTAGTTTTGTAGCTTTATTTTAAGTTATATATTCTGGTCAGACCTGGCTCAAATAATGAAACATATGAAGGAAATTAGGGTATCAAAAAGTTATGGAATACTACTTCTTATTAATCATTTTCTTCTCCAATTTACATAATGCATTGCCTATCACATATAATCTTTGATATTTAATTTAAATTTAATGCAAAAAAATTGTGGTATTAAAATGTGTAGTATATTGGCAATCTATGTTCCGTGTCAGAATTCTGATAGCCTGGTTGTAAATCTGGATGATTTGGAGAATGTCAATTTGCCTCACCGTGCTTCTTTCTATAAATTGTAATAGTATCACTCACCCTGGATACTTCAAAAGCATCACAGTGCTACACAAGCCAAGTTATACTATTGTAATAAAAATGTGTAATCAGTTCCTTTCAAAGGTGCATTGCAAATTTTAACCTGACTGCTTTCTTGGTGAGTAGCCGACTTCTTGCATGAATCCTGATTTTTGTCAGCAGGTAAGCTGATTTCCACAGGCAGAGTGGAAAGGTCATACAATGACAATTCAAGATAGATCATCAAATGGAAAAGAAAAGGTGATTTAAACATTGTTTTCTTCCTCAGGAGTTGAGGTGCTATTAGATCCCTGTTATTAATTCAATAAGGCAATGAATAGAAATTTCAATATTTATAAATTGAACTGCAGATCAAATGCATGGCAGGTAATCTTTAGGGCAGCATAAACTATGGAAGGAAATTTGGGGACCTGTTTCAAATAAATTAAGCTAAGTTCTGTGAAGGTACAAAGTCACACTTTGTTACTATTTATGAAACAAAAATGAGATGACGTGGCAGCTATCTTCACTTTCCATTTCCACAGAGGCCACAGAAAGAGAGTGAAGCATTATTTAAAACGCGACCTGACACAGCTTCAAATGACATGTTTAACATGGTCTGTGGTAGTACCAGTTAGCATGCACAATGTCTTTCAGTGCTCACAATGCCTGTTTCTGCACCAGTCTTTGGGTCATAAAATAGAATCACGGTGTGGCCAGAGATAAGACAGATCTACTTATGAAACCTGACATTTGTTCCTATCCTACTTAAACCACAAGAACAGAGACACAGGAATTGTTTCTTTCTCAAGGAAAACCATATTATATTCCTAGAAGGAAGATAAGACGGGAGAGACATATGCAAAACAGTAATTACTCACTGTATGTGTTCAAAAAGCATTTTAAAAATGCATACTTATGTATGTTTATATATAAATATATACATGTAATTACAAATTTGTTCATGCATTTATATATGTTAACTATAATTTATCTTGATCATATATATTTTATCTTATTCTCATTAGTAAATACTACTTATACATGTTTTACAAGTTCTATGTGTACATATGAGTATATAAACTGTGTATATGTAACAGATATTCACCTATTTATTAAACACATAAAAATAGTCCTCCAGTAGGTATTTGATAATGATTATTGACTTAGTTTTATCTTAAGGGTTCACCTTTGGTATCAGTAGGATATGAAAGGTAAGCATGGGATACCTGATTTGAGAAAACACATGTATTTGTCAATGTGATTATGACCTCTTGGGAATTTAGTCATAGTCTTTGGAAATGTATGGTTTTATTTCTGGATTTTGCAGAAGAAAAATGGAAAATCCTGAGAGAATTGCATGAATTTTCCTGAAATTAATAAATAAAATTTTATATATCCATATTATCTTTGGCTAGCATCTGACAATGTGGGTTTTCCTGTTAGAAATGGAATTTGAATAAAAACCAAGAGAATACATTAAAATAAAAATGAAACTAGACATTGTAGCCATTAGCAAAACAGCCAAATAATGTATTTGCAGTTGTCACTGCAAAATTTTAGATTGGAAATTTAGGTTAGAGACTGTCTTGATTGCGCAACTTGGTTGTTTTGAGCAGGCATTGTAGATCCCACACTTGGCATTCACTGTGTTTGATAAGCACTTATCTAATTAATAATTGTCAAGAGATTAGTTTTAATCTCCAAATATTTACTTGAATTAGACTATGCAGTACCTTTAATCATGTGTACAGAATAAGTATAAGATGCCAAGTTTTTGCTGTGGGAAATGTTATGTAAAAGAAGAAAAAGAAAAAATAAAAGAGAATTACAATGGATTGAAAATATCAAATAAAATCTCCTCCTTCCACTATTGAGTTAGTGACTTGGCTCTCAATTTTCTCATCTATTAAAATCTTTGTGAATTGGAGTTAAATTCCTGTTTTAAATACCCCCTACTCATATGTCCTCACACAACCTATATAACATTCCTGAGCTTCACTTTTTAAAATGTGGAAAATGAAGCCAGGTGTAGTGGTGCACACTTGTAATACCAGTACTTGGGAGGATGAGACAAGATAATCACATGTTCTATGACAGCCTCAGCAAGTAGGGAGACTCTCAGCAACCTAGTGATGCTCTATTTCCCAATAAAAATAAAATAGATCTGGGGGTGTAGCTCAGTGGTAGAATGCCTTTAGGTTCTATCCCCAGGGCCACAAAATAAATAAACAAAAAAAATGTGTACAACGGAGACAAATATTTTTACTCCACAAAGTTGTGACGAAAATTAAATATGACCTTATATGTGAAAAGTATTAGGTAACCAATAATATGCACAGAGGTACCCTTTTCTTGCTATAGAATAAAACCAGGTGCTTCTTCTTCTGAAATCTACTTCCATATCACCCCTACTGGGAATGATCCTGAGTACTTTCTTCTCTACCAGGGAACAGGATGGATGTATGGGATAATGAATGCAAGTGTGTTATGCCAACAAAAAGGTATCTACTAGTAAGAATGTCATTCCCTAGTATATGTATGTTCTTAATAGTTACAAATCACTATGAGAGTATATATCAAGAAAATATTTGGAATATGCTGGAGTAGTTCCTGAAGAACAAAATCACAGAGTAAAATATGCTTGAGTAGTCACATAGAATGACAGAATTCAAGTACCTCGAGTTTTATTTATTCAGCTTTACAGTCACTTTGTTTAGTTTTATGTTTAATATCCTGAAAGGAGGAAAAATGTACATGTTCATGTACAGCATAAAATGGAAAAAGAGCAAGAGAAGACGCATAGATTGTAAAGATAAATAGGGACCATTGTTAACAATCTTTAAACCACTAAAAACTTGGAGTTTATATGAATTACATGGGGGACATACATTTAGGAGAAAATTCACCTTGAAGGAAGAGGTTTGATTTAGAGACTTAGTTATCATCAATACTTATGCTAGAGTTCTGATGAAAATGGATATGGGGCAGAGAAATTGGATTAACTAAATATGTATAAAATTAAATCTACAGGTC
>PVLC010044703.1:0-12061 GCA_004027655.1 Graphiurus murinus | reverse complement strand
GTAGAGCTCCTCTCTTAAGGGTTAGAGATTTTAAGTCCTTTGCTAGAGCATTTCCAAACAGATGAGGGCTGTCTCTAAAACCTTGAGGCAGTACTGTCCAGGTGTACTGCGCAGTCTCCATGCTGTCAGGGTCAGTCCACTCAAAAGCAAACAGATATTGTGAGTCCGGATGTAACGGAATACAGTAATATGCATCTTTTAAATCAATTACTGTAAAGAATGTAGATTTGCTTGGTATCTGAGTTAAAATATTATACAGATTTGGAACTATAGGATGTAATGGGACTACAGCCTCGTTAACTATCTGTAAATCTTGAACCAAGCGATACTCCCCATTTGGCTTTAACACCGGGAAAATGGGTGTGTTGCATGGGGACGAGCAACGAACTAAAAGACCATATTTAAGAAACTTATTAATAAGAGACTGAAGACCTCGACGTGCCTCTGGCTTAATAGGATACTGTCGTTTATGAGGATAAACTCCTGGTTTCTTTAATGAGATAAGGACAGGTTAAGCATTAATTGCCCTTCCTGGGACTTCAGTATTTCAGACCTGAGGATCTACCTGGCATAAAATATCTTTAGGTATATTTCCATCCTTTACCAGGTTTTCTATTAACGCCCCTAAGAATGGGGAAGAATACTTTGGGGTTAAATTAAGAGTTGCTCCCAATGAGGATAAGCAATCTCTTCCTAATAGAGGAGTAGGGCACTCAGGCAGAACTACAAAGGTTTGGGTAAAAACTAACTCTCCAAACCTGCATGTTAAAGGCATCGTAAACCTTCTGACCTTTGGCGTGCCATCAATTCCAGTTATAAAACAGGTTTTGTCTGAAAGAGGTCCTCGTGAGGCAAGCAGAGCAGAGAACTTCGCCCCCGTGTCCAAAAGGAAATTTATATTTTGACCTGCCACGTCAAGAGTTACCCGAGGCTCGTCCATCGTGATGTCCAGCTGGTTAGAGGGTTGGTCAGGGGGGGCCTTATTGAGCCTCGGGCAGCCTCAGTCTTCTATGGCAGCCATTATGGGAGCAGATGGCCTCGCCTCCCTTCGGAGGCGAGGGCAATCTTGCTTCCAATGTTTTCCCTCTTTGCAGAGGGGGCACAGCCCAGGTGGGGACGGACCCCGCTTCGGGCAGTCCCTAATCCAGTGTCCAGGCTCTTTGCAGTAGTTGCAACTGCCAGGCCTCCAATCCCTTTCCCTCTGTTTCGAAGAGGCCTTTCGGTAACCCTGAGGTGGTGGTCTCCTATTGCCTAATGCTAGGGCAATTTGGTGGGGGGGTTCCTGTGTCTGCGACTGCCCCCTTTGGCACATCATTTCAGCTTTCCTGTCTCTGTTATTGTACACCCCAAAGGCCAGATTTAAAAGCATATTAATGGGAGTCTGGGGTCCCATTCTCTGTTTCTGAAGTTTCCTCCTAATATCTGCGGTTGATTAGCTAATAAAATGAGTTCCCAATAATATTTGCCCTTCATATGACTCTGGGTCAATATGAGTAAATTTACGCATTGTCTGAGTTAAACGGTCCAGAAACATGGAAGGGCTCTCATCCTTTTCCTGGATTACACTTCTCACCTTATCATAATTAATACGCTTATTCATACTGGCTTTTATTCCTGTAACCAAACATGAGATCATGTAATTGCGTTTTCTAATATCACTACTACCATTCTGATAATTCCAGTTAGGGTTCTGACTAGGCACAGCGTCCTCTCCTGTAGGCAGGGTTGAATCTCGAGCATACTCCTCATTACCATGTCGTCGTGCAGCGTCCATTATACGATTCTTTTCCTCAGAAGTGCAGACAGTTGAAAGAATCACCTGAAGATCCATCCATGTGAGCTCAAACATAACAGCTAGGGTTTGAAACTCACTTATGAATCTGTCAGGATCGTCTGAGAAACTACCCAATTTCTGTTTACAATGACCTAGTTCACTCATAGAAAAAGGGACATGAACCCTTAAAATACTCTGTTCCCCATTTGCCACCTCACGAAGCGGACACATATTTGAAGGCTGAACGTTAATTGGATGGTAATGTGCACCACTTCTTGTTGTGCCCGCAGGGCTAGCCTCCTGTGGAAGTGGAGGATAAATAGGATTATAGGGAGGTGGTCTGGCAAGAGGGGTTACCGGTGGGCTTAATGAGTTTGTAGAGTCCTGCTCTGAGATTTGTACAGGAGACTCTGGAGGTGCTGTCGGCTTTGCAGCTGAGTTATGCTCAGCAGCCCTAGTAGGAGGTTGTGAAGACACTATAGTCTCTACAGTTGCATTCTGACCAGAGGCTCCTAAAAGGGGCTGCTCAGGAACTCTAAGTTCTGCTGTTGCAGATGCAGAGGGTGGATGAGACCTGTTTGGAGCACTTAACAGTAGGTCTTCCACCGGGTCTGGCTCGCCTTGGGCTACCTGGAAAGCTTCTGCATACTGAAATTTACAACCTTTACGCAACTTTGGATTATAATAAAGACCTATGAAAACCTGCATATAGAAAGCTTCCGTGCGCCTATCTTCCCGCTGAAAATACAAATCAAGCTGTTTTATAGTCTCATAATGTAAGGTCCCGTTTTCGGGCCATTTTAGTCCACCTGTTAACTTATAGTGAGGCCAGATTGTATTACAGAAATAGATAAGCTTTTCTTTCGATATGTCCTCTACTATAAGATTATCCCAATTATCTAGTATACACCCAAGGGGAGAGTCTTTGGGAATAGAAGTAGAATTACCCATGACGTTGACAATCCTATGTACCTCGAGGGATTCCTTTAGTAAATTCTGGAGAGAAAAAAACAACAAAAACTAGGCTTTAACAAACAAATACGATCAAAACGGAAGAAAATAATTTAAAATCGGATTAATATGTCTTTATTATTGCTGCGCAGCACCGGAAGTTCCTTTTTTCTGTCATCTACCTTTTTTTTATTATACGCGTCCGCATAACAAAGGGGTAGGCGGGGTTCTTCTGTAAAGAATCATACGCAGCGTCCTGCGTATGCTTCCTACAGGCGGATGTCGGAACTAAAAATCAGATTTAGAATGAAGTCTTATATTTCCGGAATACATTTAACATTCTATCAGACTAGACTTATTGCTTTAGCTAGATCCCTAAGCCTGCTCAGGGTCTTTCTAAAAGGCAAGTACGGAACCAAAACAGAACAAAAACAAAACCCCCCCCAAAAAACAAAATTTTCTCTCCCTTTCTAACACTTAATTAAAATAAAAAATCCCTTTTAATAACTTGCAAAGGTTGCAAAGGTCCTTTCCGAAGACTCGAGGCCATTTTCTAGATAAAACAAATCAGATGTTAACACGAGATTAAAATAGCACATTTGAAAAAATAATCAATTTGTATTTACTGCAGGCCTTTATTATGAGATGGTGTAAGCGCGGAGGCTTTCTGAGGTAGAAAAGGGAAAAAAAAAGGAAAAAAAACCTTTTTCCCCTCTAGTTGTACCTGTTGAAAAGACATAAATCCCATTTGCATAGATTTTTCTTAAATCCGAGAAAAAGGAAAAAATACACGATCGCCATCTAGCGGCCACATGTGTCTACGTGCGGCTTGGGCGCCTTGTGCCCTGGGCGCCGCCATCTTTGGCTCGGTTGCCACGTGATGACGTAGCTGCGTGTCGCATTTATGTGACGTGATGGCGCTGCGACGCCGCCATCTTGCGAAAGACTGAGCTGATGTAATCCCCCTAAGCCACGTGGTCAGCAAGACCGAGTACTATAAGCCCTTTAAAAATGGCTCCCACCTCCAGCACCACGTGGTCACCCACCTTATCTAGCGCAATGAGAGAAAAAAATAAAACAATTTAGAAACTACCAATTGTAAACGTAGGAGAGGAAAAGAAAAATCGAAAACTGGTTATAAACAAATCAAACCCACAAAACCGATCTAAAAGCCCACGCCATTGTGCTCCGGCGGCTTGCTGTAAACCAAACTGCAAGCCCGAGAGAGCCCGGGACATTTTCGCCGCCTGGGGCGGCCTGCCCGGCTTTGGGACGAACGTCGCCACAGAAAAGAAGGAAAAAGGGAAAAAAATCAAAAAACCCAAAATACCCTTTCCCATACCATAAAAGAAACCCGGAAACAAAAATCAGGACAGGGTGGAATTGGGTAACGGTCAAAACCGGGGAAAAATTGGGGAGGCGGGAGGGAGCATGCTGGTTCGGCGGCGCTGTGAGCTTAAAAAGGGCTCTTACCGAACCGATCCTGCTGCTCTCGGAACCGGGGCCGTGTACGGCTGCGTTCCAAGCCGTGGGTACCGGCCCGGGCAGCCTATCTGTGGCCCCGGAGGACCGGGACGGCGGTGCGGCACGTCCCGTGTCCCCCTTGTATTACCGCGGTGCCTCCATAAGGCACGGACTAGGAGCCCGAGCCGGGCCATGCCGGCGGCGGGGACTGAGGCGCGGCGTGGCCCTATGGCCCATGCCAATGCGATTAACAAAGTTACAAGGATTCTACTCATCTTCGGTAAATAAACTTACTTCCGTCTGCCGAAATGTTGCTCAAGGTCCCTTCGTGGTCGCCAAAAATGTGATGGGGTGCGGAATGTACCCCAAGAATTCGGGTTCTTGATATCCGTGGAGAAAAGAATTTTAACACTTATCAGTCACAACATCTGGCAGGTTTATTCTTAAGAAAAAAAAACTGGGAAAGAAAAACTGGGATGCAGGAAAAGAAGGGGAGTGCAAAAAGAAAAATCCCCGGCCACCACCTTTTAGGACATGTTCCCCGATCACGAGCAAGAGTCCGAGAGAGGGAACACGTGGAATTACAGGGGGTATATAAGAGGGCGGGGTCCTCATTTCCAGCCCCTCTCTCTCAGGTTCCAAGTAGTCCGATAGGTTGGGCTCCAGGTGAGGGAATGTCCCAAACAAGCTGGCTCCTCCTCTTTCCAGGTGTATCATGCTTTAGATACGTCTCAGGTGGGCTGGGCTGTACATTTCTCTTGGGCCGAACCAAAGGAAAAACTTCCAAGGGGTGGAATTTTGGATTAACACTCTCCAGATTTTTTTTTTTTAAAAAAAGGCTAAAGACTATATTTCTATGAATTCTCCCGATACCTCCTTCTACCTCACATTCCCTTTCTAAGCTACCTCATCACCAATATTGGCCTATATAAAAGAGTACTCATAAGTTAAAGGAAAAAATGGGGGATTGGAATTAAGGCAGTTAAAATTTTTGGTAATTATGGTAGGCACCCAGTTTAGTTTAAAGTTCTTCACATGGTTGGAACTGGGTGGCGCCATCTTGGGCTCCACCTTGATCTCCACGTGATTGGAACTGGGTGGCACATCATGCTGGATTTAGCTACCTTATCTGGCTTAGCCCAAATATAAGTTAAAAAAAGTAGGCTTGTTCTGTAAGTGGGAAAGGAAAATGGCAAAAATCTATTCAGGGTTCCCCTCCACTGAGGAATATAGTGTGGTAATGTCTATGCAGATCTGCCTCATGGTAACAGGTGGCCAGCTAAGCTATGTTGTTTAATATTATCCATGATTGGCAGTTCCTGCTCCACATTTCCCACAGTATGAACCTCAATGTCTATTCAAAATAAATAAATAAAAGTAAGATGTCAGCCGGGCGTGGTGGCGCACGCTTGTAATCCCAGCATTCGGGGAGGCTGAGACCAGAGGATCCGGGTTCGCGCCCAGCCTCAGCTACCTAGTGAGGCCCTCCGCAACTTAGTGAGACCTGATTTCAAAATAAAGAATAAAAAATAGGACTGGGGGTATAGCTCGAAGGTAGAATGCCCCTGAGTTCAATCCCCAGTACCACAAAAAAAAAAAAAAAAAAAAAAAGTAAGATGTCATTAAAGGTTAACGGATTTGTTTTTAGGTTAACAATTCGGACTATTATGTGTTTGTTTGTTTTTTTTTTTTTTAGGATCTTTGATTTGCAAAGTGCTGACTGGATGTTAAAATGGGTAAATTAGATAAATATATTTAAATATAAGTGGCTTATCTTTATAAGTAAGTTAAATACTAAACATCAGTTGCCAAATATAAAGTATTCTTGACTTAACATCACCACAAGACAATATATTTGAGTCTAGTAAATGTCTTTTTATATATAAGGAACAGTCTAAATATGTTGTGTATCTAGGTCCATCTAAATGTTTCGTAAGAGCTTATAAAGATAAAGATGCATGGCTTTTATACATAATCAAGCTAACCAATGAGTGATCTCTTTATGTAGTATGCATTATACTTGTACCTTAAGTTATTAAAACTTTTGTTATCTATGTTTAGTACCATTCAAAAATCCATCATTAAGACCTGGTTTACATCTGCTTGCCTTGACCAAGTAAATGTCTATTATTGTGTAAGAAAAATACAACTGTCTATCAGGTAATAAGCTTACTTCTAATTATTAATATTGTCCCCTAACCTTATAAAACTCTAGAGCTATCCTTTGATTGCTATCAATGCTGTTAACCTATATAGACTTTTAATTATAGTTATCCTACGGAGCCACAAATTCTAGATTTCATTCCAATGGTTAAGGTTATGTTAAGATTAAGTTAAAAAATATATGTATATATGTTAACTTCTATATAACCATAGTGTTAACTATTACTGTCTCCTTTATGGGCTCCCTTACTTGGGTCCAGGTTCAGACATACCAACTATGGAGACAAAAGATCAATTTCTCAAAAATTATGTGTCGGGTCTCTCCTCTTCCTTGTCCTCCCTTAGGGTACAAGGATTATTAGCCCAAACCCCACTTTTTGAATTTCCAGTACACTCTCATCAACCTGGTGACAACATCCTGATAAAGACCTGGAGGGTGAACAAGCTCAAGCCAGCCTGGAAAAAACCATCAGGTGCTACTTAAAACTAAAACAGCTGTTTGCGCTGTGAAGAGAGGTTGGACTCATTACACACGGGTTAAGGGATTCCGGCTCCTATTCTAAAAGGACAATGGACTACTCAGCACCCAAACCCTCTCAAGTTAACTGTAAAAAGACTGAATTTATTCTGTTAAGCTTCCAGGTATGGGGCAGCCCTTATTCAGCCCAGCTAACTATTGTAATTATAGGAAAAAAACCCCTTGCTCTTTGGAGCAAGTTCCGGGGAACCACCTCAGGTGGAGGGTGGAGAGCCCCACTGTATAGAGCTAAAGAAATAACCAGGCCTGGAGTGTTTTCCTTTGACACTGGTGCTAACTTACGATATAATCCACTTTTGCTAACTCAAAAGCCAGGAAAGTCAGCCTTTTCCATTAGATATTGGTCTGGCTGCCAGGCAAATATGTTTAAAAAAAACAACCCATAGGAAGACTTGCTGTTAGACTGGCTAATAATTCAATCTCAGATGTTAAGATTAGCCACTCAACCCAGACCACTATAGTAAAAATAAGGGATTTACACCAAATGATAGGAGTTATGACAGGTTATGGGGAAACAAATACCTGGGTAAAAGGGACCAAAAAAAAAATTCTGCCAGCATCTCAAACAAAAGTGACTTTTCCACTTATATGGCAGCAGCTCAAGTGGTCCCATTTCCACTCGGAGGGACCTCAAACACGGGCATGAGATGCATGATAGCCCTCTTCCAGGACAATCTAGCATGGGGCAACGAGTCTTGTAAGACCCTATCTCCTGTTCCCAGTGGCTCAGGGTCTAAAGCAAAAGCCCCCCCAAACTGTAAAGCCTCCAGTCCCAAACACCAACTATACCTCGTGCCTCTCAAGGCAGGAGGGACAGTTAGTGTTTTGGGGCAATGTTTCTGGCTGCAGTGAATGCTGGTCCTTTGAGGAGCTGGACAATCAGTCTGCCTTTACGGCTGCCCAAGCAAATGTCTGGTGGTAATGTGGAGGACCATTACTTGAGTCTTTACCAGTAAATTAGAGTGGAATTTACACTCTAGTACAATTGGCAATCCCTTTCACCCTGGCATTTCAAGTCCCAAGTAAGTCACCCTCTAGTGAGCCATTAGATTCACACATATATGTGGATTCGACCAAAATCTCAAAGGATGGTGCCAATGAATGTAAGGCTACAAATCAGATTGCTACTTGGTTTGTACCAATATTAATTTGGTGGTCCACTAATAATAAAAGGGTAGATTGGATGAACAACCTATACTACAAGCAGCAGAGGGTTGTCAACCACACCCTAGGTGCCCTACAGGAAATAGTTAAACAGTTAGATGCCACTAACAAAATAGTCTGTGAAAATAGAATGGCCATAGACACAATCTTAAAAGGAAAAAGTTATGCACCATTAGAAGGGACCTATACGACACCTGCATCCCAAACAACATAGCACTGGTGCTATAACTAAAACCCTACAAGGTTTGTCTTCAAACACTGTTGAGAGCAAGAGTTATTGTATATTAATAAAATTTGAAGAAAAGAATAATAATGTATATTGAAAGAGGGGGGAATTGTGAGAAAATAATTGTATCTTTTCTGTCAAAGGAGTAATTTGATTTTAACCGCCATCTTGTAATTTGCCACCTTGTAATACTTGGATTCCTTCACAAAATTAGCATCTCAAGAGATTGTAGGTGCTGACCCTCCCCCAACTTCCCCTGTAGCTGACCAGGAAGAATGTGAGCTGTAACTCCCACCAATAGGAGTTCAGCGCAGGAGGGGCTTTGCGTTAGGGATATAAGACCCAGCAAGTCCTTCCTCAGGTATGCTCTCTCTTGTGTATGTGGGGGCACCCTTTTTTGCAAAAAAGTAAAATTGCATTGCCAAGTAATTTTTGAACACTTGCCTTTTTCTTAATGTTATGAAAAGTTATTTCTAACAAGGTCACTTAGGAGGCACAACTGGACTTGGGTAACCCTCTTTCTTTCTTTTTTTTGCGGTACTGGAGATTGAACTCAGGAGCATTCTACCTGCGAGCTACACCCCCAGCCCTATTTTTTATTCTTTATTTTGAAACAGGGTCTCACTAAGTTGTGGGGTGCCTCACTAGGTAGCTGATGCTGTCCTCGAACCCGGATCCTCTGGTCTCAGCCTCCCAAATGCTGGAATTACAAGCGTGGGCCACCACGCCCAGCTTTTGCGTGTGTGTGTGTGGGGGGGGGATACTAGGGATTGAACCCATGGGTAACCCTCTTTCTTTCTTTCTTTTGTGTGTGTGTGTGTGTGTGTGTGTGTGTGTGTCACTACGGTTTGAACCCAGGGGCATTCTACCTCTGAGCTACACCCCTAGTCCTATTTTGTACTCTTTATTTTTAAAGAGGGTCTCACTAAGTTGCAGAGGGCCTCACTAAGTAGCTGGGGCTGGCCTTCAACCCAAGTCTTTCAGTCTCAGCCTCCCAAGTCCTGGAATTACAAGTGTGCGCCACCATGCCTGGCACCTTAACCCTCTTTCCAAGAGTGGATAGTATCTATGGGTGTTCTGTATGGGAAATTCAGACACTGGGGTCAGTCTTGCAGTCCTTAGTAGAGATCTGTTGAGTGTGACTGGAAGCTCAGCAGCCAAGGTGATTTCATTTTTACCTTTTTATCATTTTTGCCTTTTTTTCATTTATTAGTCACACCTGTGTTATGAAGACATGGTAATTTTAAAGTGCTCGCTGCAGTTTGAAAAGGCAGCAGAGGGAGTGGTATTTCAATATCCATAACCATCAAAAAACTCACAATTCTTTGTATGATGATTATCAAAAAAGCAAAGGGAACAAGAGTTGGCAAGGAGGCAGAGAAATGTAAACCTGTGTATGTGGTTGGCAGAGATGTAAAGTGGTACAACCACTGGGGAAACAGTAGTGAGGTTCCTCAAAAAAAAAAATTCTGCAACAATCATGAGTTTCAGCAATCATACCTCTGAGGCTATTTCCAACAGAAAGTTGGAATCAAGATCCTGGAAAGATATCTGCACTTCCATGATCAAGGCTGCAATGTTCTCAATAGGTAAGACAAGGAGACAACTTCAGTGTTTACTGACAAGTAAAGGGATCACTGAAATGTAGCACACACATAGGATGGACTATTGTTGTGCCTTCAAAAATAAATTTTACCTTTCATAGCAACATGCACGGACCTGGGAGAAATTAAACTGAATGAATTAAGCCACACACAGAAGGACAAATACTGCATGGCTGCACACATATTGAAGTATCTGAAATTGTCAAATTTATAGAAGCAGAAATAGAATGATGGGTGCCAGGGACTGGGGGAGTGATGTTCGTGGAGGATAAATGTCATAGTTACATGAGATGAATAAATTCTAGATATCTGCTGTACCACACATTTCCTGTAGCTAGTAATGTGGTGTTAAATATTTATTAAGAAGGTAGATCTCGTGTTCTGTATTGTGACCCCTTTTCCTTCTCTAGAAAAGCCACGGGAGATGGATATGTTCATCGCTTTCACTTCAGTGATGGCATCCTGGGTGTATGCATACGTCCCAATCCATCAAATTTTGTTCATTAAATACACAAGCTTTTTTATATTAACTTTACCCCAATAAAGCTATATCCCTCCCAATTAACTTATAACTCTCCATTTATTCTCTAGTGTCCTATAGACATCTGATCTAGAGAAATTGCGTGCAAGAGGGACAAAACAGTGTTCACAGAAAGTCACTTTTATGAAATTAAAGAGAAAGGTGCATCATATACAGGAGTTGGTCAAGATAAAATCTTGAACTTTAAAAACCTTTAATAAATGAGCTTACATAGTCTCCTGTTCCTTCTATCCTTATTATTTATACAGTGAACAAGCTGGGAAAGAGCAGCCAATTTGTGAGCTATCTTTAAAAATTGTCTTGCAGTACTGACACTTTTGGTGTATAGTGCCCTAAAGTTTATCCCTTGTGCCAGTTCACGGCATCATTACACCTTCAGTGTGCGGAATTGAGAGTTCACCCCAAAACACAAGGCCAAAATAGCCAAGCAGGCAGACGAGAATCCTTCCTCGCAGTACCCTGCATTAACTGTATGGACTGGTGCCTAAGCTCCAGTTGTGTTTGCTTTTCCACACATGAAGACACTCATATAATGTGCCGTTCTTAAACACTGGCTCATTTCCCTTTACATTGCCAGTGTGTGACTTAAGTTTCTTCCATCTCATAGCGTTGTAGGACTCCATGGTTTCCATATAACACAATTTATTTGTGCAGTTTCCTGTTGATGCATAATTGGATTGATTGCAGATTTTAGCTGTTACATGTAGGATACGACGTGAACATTATTTTTGCACAAGAACGCACCAAATGTATCCTAAACATCAGATAGGAGAGTGACTGAATAAAATTGTGATAATAAGTAATGACCTATGATCAGAATCATCTCAGTCCATGTGAGCCACTGCTGGGTACATTACCCAAGTGTGACCCTGGTGGCTGTGGTGAGGATGGTTTATGGCTCTAAGGATGGCCTGTGGGTCACAGTAACCAACGGGGCAATGAACTCACAGAGCTCATCTTGTGAAGACTGATTACTGTCATGGTAACAAGACTGTCAGCACCAACTATGCTGTACCAGACACCGAACTGTTTGAGGAGTAACAGGGAGGAGCCCGTGACAGAGGCAGCTGGCTGCCACAAAGCACTGCAGAGCAGACCCCAACTGGTCTGTTGCCCATGGTTACCATGGCAGCCCCAGAGCTTCTACCTTCTTAGCTGCACTGAGCATGTCCAGGAAGGTGGCTCCTGGCCCTGCCTGAGATGGCCCGTGTCAGTCCTTCTCCAGCAACTTCAACCTGTTCCTCCTCCTTTCATTCACATCTGCTTTCTTCGTAAAATTCTTTCATTGGTGCATTGTAATTATACCTCATAGTGAGGTTCAAAGTGATGCAAACATACATGCGCACAGCACTTGGTGTATTTCCCTCCACATCTCACACTGCTCCCCCCTCACCCCTCCTCAGTCATGTTAGTGAGATTGGTGGTGTTTTCTTCATATATGGACATAACATTATTAGAACTGTTTCCCTCCTCAATCACCTTCTTTCTCCTCCCCACCTCCCTACTCCAGTCCCCTCCCCACTGTTCTACTGGTCTCTCTCCTCAATTATCTGAAGTCCCTTTTGTTTCATATTTTCTCTCTAGCTTCCACATATGAATGAAAACATGTGACACTTGTCTTCTTGACACTTAGCAT